>CAUYON010031249.1:0-12230 GCA_963573935.1 Arctocebus calabarensis
TGTGTTTACATGGATGGAGCTGTACCACATTCTTCTTAGCAAAGTATGTCAAGAATGGAAGAAAAATTATCCAATGTACTCAGTCCTACTATGAAGCTAATCTATAGCTTTTATATGAAGACTGAAACCCAGTTATAGCACTAGAAATGGGGAAAGGGGCAAGGGAGGATGGGTGGAGGGAGGATAATTGGTGGGATCACACCTACGGTGCATCTTTGAAGGGTACAGGTGAAAATTACTAAATGCAGAATATAAATGTTTTCATATAGTGATTGAAAGGCCATGAAGGCTATGTTAAATTGTTCAATGAAAATATTTCAGAATGTATATAAAGTCAGCACATTGTGCCCCATGATTGCACCAATGTACACAATTATAATTTAAGAAAAATTTTTTAAAAATTATTTTATTTCATAACTTTTTTCATAACTTGCTACTTAAGGTCAACTGCATAGTGTATGTTCCTTTCCATTCCATTAACTATTCTTTTACAAAAGTATTCTATGTGTTACTTAGATTCCCACTATATGGATATGCTATAAGTATATTTAGTCCTGGAATCATATAGTTGTGACACGATAATTAACAGCTCCAAAAAAAAAGGTATGATTATTCAGGTTGCATCCTAAATGCTTTTGACAATTACACTTTTTCTACTGAAAGTTATGAAATTGGTAGAGATTTCAAGCTACCACCAAAATCCATTCTCCCTTTCTTCCAGAAAACATAGCTGGTACTACATTTCCTACTTCACCTGGATTCTAAGCGTGCGCTGTGACCAGAAGGATATGTGCCATTTCCAGGCCTATACCTTAAAACATTGCACATGTGCTACCCTGCATCTAGATCTTCTCCAACCATCCCCACCTGTGTCAACTGAAACTAGGAATGTGCAGCAGCAGCTTTACCCAAGCAAATACAACATACCTTACAATGGAGAAATGATCTGAAATAAACCCCAGAATAACTGAGTGGAGCATAGCATTCCAAGACTAATGTGCCAGAGAGAACATCATGTTCTTTAAATTACTGTATTATTGGATCTTGTTAGAGTAGCAGTTGTACCTAATTCACCCCCTCCTTACCAATGGTGCTTTATCTACTATATGTGGTAACGCCATTTCACTTGGTCTGAAATGCAGCTATATTGGAACTTCTCCTTCACAGAGGCTTTAGAACTATACTTCAGGAGCAACATGATCATAATTTACATGTCGGAATCTCTAGAGATAATATGGAATGAGCAACATTCCTTAGTTTGGCCACAGATCAGAAAGGTTCTCAATGTTCCCTGCTTCCACTAAAGTTTATTGACATTTGACAAAACAAGGTAATATTCACCCTCACCTCAAGAACAGACTCTTCTGAATTAGGAACCAGCCCTGTCATTAATGAGAAGTTAATTTTCATATAATAATAATACAGAGAGATGCTCAAAGAAACCCTGGAAATCAAGTTAAGATCCTTCTTTTTACAAATGCAGAAACTCAAGCCCAAGGAGTTAAGAGGTTTGTCCAACATTACACAAATTCAGAGGTCATTGAGAACCAGAATGAGACTTGAAAATGCTGATTTCTTGTCAAAAATACACTGTTCTAAAATACAAAAGCCACAAGAGAAAGAAACTTTTTCCTAATGTTCTTTGAATCCTCAGCCATTTTTTCTCCAATGCTACCCAACTTAAAAGCCAAATATGCCGTAGCACAGTGCACACAGTCCAGTCAGCTCTTCCAGATGGAATTATAATCAACACTCAACAACCACTACACAATAACCACGGATTTAGCACGGTGAAAGGAAGCTATTCCAGCCTAAGGATACATACATCTAGGAAGAAAGCATTATAACATTTTGAGTGTTGCAAGCTATGGAGCAGAGAGAAAACAAAATGTTTTGTTTTTGTATGATTACAAACCCTAACTCAGTCTTGAAGGTCATGGAAGTCTTCCTGGAATGGGTGCCATGAAATGGATTTCTACAGAATATGTGGAAGACAACCATGTGAAGGAGAGAGGTGGCTCAGCCCTCATACATAATGGAACTCTAGGGGAATCCCTACTTAACACCTGTTCCCATCTCCTTCAAAGCCATTACCCTTCCCGTATGCTTTTTTCCATGCTCTAATTTCTATCCAAGTGATGTGACAATACTAACAATAACTATGAAAAAATTAAAAACCCTACATACACTAAAGACTTCAATTTAAATTAAAAATTGCTAGAAATAACTTCTTTGTACTGTAATTCAAATCTCTTCTTTATTACTAATATTCTGTGCAAAAGGAAAATATATGATGCAGAAAGTATTCAGGTTTTTCATGCATGAAAAACCATGATTTTGAAACTCGTCTCTGTAGCTCCTTAAAAGATTGATGAAGGCTTTAGTCATTTGTCTAGATGGAGTGGGGTCTCCAGGTCATGTCATCATATGCTGCTCCAGTCCCTAGAATTAAATGAGGAGCATGCCTGATTGATAGCACAAGTGTAAATTATTTCACATACCACTGGCTTGCTACAAAAACCTCTTAATTATAGATGTTTGTTGCATCTTATTAAACGTTTAAATAACTATTAAAATTATTTATGTCCCATATACAATAATAAAATAACACAATTGTGTGATAAAATATCATCATAAAACTTTAGACCAATTTAATACACATGAGGGAATATAATACATAAAAACAGATATCATGAGATGTATATTTAAAAAGCAAAGGATACATAAATAAAATACTGAAGTACAAAATACCTGAAGTCTTTTTCTCAAGAATGTACAGATATATTGAAAATTTAGTCATTATATACCCTTGCAATTATATCAATTTTGAACCATTCCAACATGCCATAATATAATTATAAACAAAGATTATTAGAAACATGATATGGAGCAAAATCAAATAGTTCTACCCATTACTGAATGTGAAGCAGTTTATTAATAATGTAAACCAATGAAACTGTCAGATGTCGAGAAAATGAAGTAAAAGAAAAGCTATCATGTATAAGTGAAAAATCATTGAATGAATAAGTGAAAATTTAAGACCAGATCAAGTGATTACATTAAGGTAGTTTGGTTGTAAAATAAAAGTTTGCACAATGCACAATCTCATTAAGAAAAATCTTAGCTATGGAGGTAGAGTGGGACAATAACAGAAACTGGAAGTGGGGAGAGTTAGGATGAAGAGAAGTATGTTAAAAAAGTCAAACATGGAATAAGATAAAAGGAATAAATCCAAGCTTTGATAGCAGAGCAGAATAACTAACTATACTTATCAAAAGTGTGCTGTGCTCAGGTGATAAATACCCTGTATACCCAGTTGTTTGATTACCATGCATGTACAAGAGTTTCTCATGTACCAAATACATTTGGGCAAGTTTAAAAAAAAAAAAAAAGAAATATGTAAAAGTGTAGTTGAGAAAAGCAGAACACTAGGGCAAGGAAAGAGAAACTCATATATCCCAAATTGTGGACATAGAGTATTTGCAGGAGGGGTGCAAAAGTACAGACGATGATTCCCAAGGACTTTGACTAAGTTATACATTTATATATTGCTTGTGTGCTTGTTTTTATAATAAGTGTAGCTTATTCTTATAATCAGGAGAGAGTTTTCCTAAAACTCACTTACGTTTACCTATCAGATTTTTTTAATTCTTATATTAAAAGCCACAGATGTAATATCATCATATAGGCACAGTGATGACAAACTACACATTTACTGTTTTTGTGGAAAACAATGTGTTTAAGGAGTAAGATTCAGGAAGAATTACAGCCTCCATTTTACAAATAGCAAAAGGACAATCATGGTACTGTTTCCAATCATTGTTGAAAAGTGAAATTTGTGTGCTATTGTTCTCAAGGGGGAGTTAATATTCTCCCATTGGTTCTGATACCCTCGCTCTTTCTGTCTCCAGGCAATTAACTGTCACCAGTTTTCAGAAATTAGCAGTTAAATAGGTTTAATCATGGAAAGCTAGAAAAACATTAAGTCACCTTACATATTCAGTGTTCTTATGTAACATTGTACAATATGTATATAAAATAAAGTTCCTTATTCACTGTTATTTGTAATCAGAGAAACCAAAGAGAGAAAAAAATACTTTCAATTGTATAGTAAAAGGTAGATTGCATAATGTCTCACCTTGATTATAATAATTACTTTGATCCAGTCTATCACAGATCTCTCTCAACTGTTTTAAGTATCAACTTCAAGGGTTCTAATCAAACTTAATGTTGCTTCTGAGATAAAAATTTATTCTCTCAACTCCACCCCACCTTACTAAGTCTCTCAATTTTATCTAATGTTTGAGATATAAACAAATGACATCCCTGTAAGCATATTACCCCCCACCAAAATTTGAAGAATTCAGCTCCTATTCGCCTCCCAAAGAAGTTCTTTGTTCATATTAAAGCTACTATTCTGCTTCTTGAGTCAAACTTGGTCAGCCCTGGTAACCAAAACAAGCACGTCCTCCGATGAAGAAGTAAATCTTTAAAAGGCTAAAACATCCTACCCAGAGTGTTACTTACTGATCGATTACCAAGTACTGCTCTCCAGTGTACCATTTGAGTAACAAGTCTTCAATTGCATAATTTACTCCCTAGGCACTATGCAATTTATGATCAGGCTTAGTGCAGTGTTATTCACCTAATTTTCCTCTGTCTGTACCAATTAGCTGTCTACACGTCTGCCTGTTCCAGTGTCCCAGACATGCCTCCAACCCAACTCCATTCTACCCATTCTGCTCTGGGTCTCAGCAGGCATTCTTACTCCTATCAAACCTGATTCTGATTATCAATATCCGCCCTCCTCTTCTGACTTAACCCAATTGTTAGTCCAAGCACCTGGCTCAAATCCACCTACTTGCTTTAATGATTCACACACTTGACTTGGATGTTTCATTAGTCTCTGAGCATCTAGCTTGTGCTCAGCTGTGTACTCCTATTCAGAACCAGCCTATGAATCTATCTGGCCTTGGTTTGGTGACACTGAGAACTTCCTGCCTATTAATATGGAGAAAGATAATGTCACCACCCCCAGATGACTCATCTAAGACATTCTACAATATTAAAGAAGCAGCACTGCTCATGAGATAATGTATATTAAAGTGAGGATATTATTTGTCATAAATTATAAGCCTCAGGAATTTTCTTTTGTTACTGGCCATATATATGACATACCAGCAATGACCAAGGCCTAAGGCTTCACAGTATATTCTGTTTACCATGGAATTCTGGTGTCTATCAGGAACAGGGCAGAAATTGGATTTCTGTGTCCCCTTTGAATGTAGGCCAGGGCCATGTATTTCTATTCATATGGGAATAGAAGTATCAGTCCTAACAAGTCACTCTAAGAGCCAATGTAAGTCTAAGGCTTACCACCTTCTTTCAGCTACCAAGATGATCACAGAAGCTTGGGGCATTGTGGCATTGCTGAGTCTGGTTGAGAGATGAGCAGAGCCCCCTGCTGGCCCATGCTGGACATGTATCAGTAGTATGAGCAAAAAATAAACTTACTGAGTCAAGCCACTAAGATTTTTGGAGACATTTCTTACTTCAGCATGATGTTGCCAATTTTGTCTAATATAGGAATTACATTGAGCAGTGGTGCTCAATCTTCTTAATGCCGTGACCCTTTAATACAGTTTGCGACCCACACGGTGAGGAAACTTAAAGAGTAGAGTTAGACAAGCTTTATAGCTGGCAGGGATTTATATTTAATTTGAACTAAGGGAGTCCTTTTATCATGAAACAGTGACCCAAAATTCAGTCACCATCTACCAAATAGTTGCATTGCAGTGGATTCAACAAAGAGCTAAGGTCCTAACAACTTTTGATTTGAGATGGTATCAATTCCATAGGAAATTATCCTATACTAAATCCACACCAGCATGCTATGTGCTCACTTTTTTTTTATGATAATATACTATAATGGCAGAAATAAAATTTAAGTGAAATAAAATCCAAAGAACTAATCATTTTAATAAATACATAGGATATTTTTAGTTTATTCCCTCCATTTTATTGCATGATTTTTAGAACAAGTACAAAAATCAGAAACCCAAGTATCCTTTTTTAAAATTGCTTGTGTCGGGGGAGGAACAAGATGGCCAACTAGAAGCAGCTCCTGAGGGAGGCTCCTGACCAAGGGTAAGGATCACATCCAGAAAATGCTCTATTGAGCTGAAGACTGGAAGCCCAGCTGAGAGAGAAGTGATAGCTGCAGATCACCTCTGCTGAGGCAAACTGTGACTCCAAGAAAGCAATCTTCAGGTACAAAATTCATCTGAAAGGAAAAGTATCCATCCTCTCCCCCAAGAAAGCTGTGGTCTTTTTAGCTTTCTGTTTCCTTTCTTTTCTTTTTTTCTCTTTGTTTACTTCTGTGAGTTTCCTACAGATGAACAGTGAACTGTGGACTTCTTGTCCCACCCCACGGGAGAGTGCTGTGGGAAGTGGGGATTACTCCCCCGCTGTGACTCTGAACACTATCTCACTAGGCAGAGAATTTGAAATAAAGTTTTCCCAACCATTCCAAACTTCTGGTACACCCTTCCCCCCTTACCTGATGAACCAGAAGCTTAACCCCTGCTGAGACTGTGGGAGGAGGTTCTCGAGCATCACCTGCACTCTGTGTCTGCTAGACCAAGTGCCTCACCCAGCAAAGGATTCTGGGGGTTGCACCAAGCCTCCCCCTCCCCCACAGCCAGCCACAGCCAGGAACCTCACTGTACAACTCTGCCACAGGCTGCTCCTGCTCAGCACCCAGGCTCACCCCAACTCCAGGGACTGTGGCGGGCAGGAGTGACCCCGTGCTCTCCCTCCAAAGCCCTCCCTACATCTCTGCAGAGCCCTCTGCCTGACCAGAGACTGTTGGAGCCACCCACTCTCATTGCCAAAGCCACTGGGAGCCAGGCATTGCCAGAACCGTGGGCACCATCCCCAGCCCTACTGTTGGATCTGTGTGTGACACGCTCCACTCCAGAGCTGTGCCTACAGCCACAACTCCCTGGCTGGGGCAGCCCCAGAGGAGCTACACTAGGTCACTTCCTACAAATATCTTCCAACAATAGAGTGATCCTGCCAGGGTCCAATTTTGGAGAGACGCCTCCCTGACTCTTAGGACAGCCAGAGAAAATGGCAAAAAATAATCAGGGGGTGGAATCAATGGAAAAACTCTGGCAATATGAATAATCAGAATAGATCAACTCCCCCAAGGAATGATAAGGCAGACACCACACAAGACCCCATGCATAAACAAATGGCTGAGATGTTAGAAATCGAATTCAAAATCTGGATAGCAAATAAGATCAACAGAATGGAGAAAAAGATGCAACTAGAATTTCAAGCAGTAATCCAAAAAGTGTCTCAAGAATTCAGTGAATTCAAAGACAAAATGACCAAAGATTTTGACACATTGAGACAAGAAGTTGCAGCACTCAAAGATCTAAGAAATACAGTAGAATCCCTCAGCAACAGAGATTTTGACACATTGAGACAAGAAGTTGCAGCCCTCAAAGATCTAAGAAATATAGTAGAATCCCTCAGCAACAGAATAGAGCAAGCAGAAGAAGATTTCTGACATTGAAGACAAAGCTTTTGAACGCTCCCAAACCTACAAAGAGGAAGATAAATGGAAGGCAAAAATGGATCATTCCCTCAGACAGCTCTGGGATAACTCAAAGAAAACCAATATTCACCTTATAGGGATACCTGAAAATGATGAAGTGGCATCACAAGGCACAGAGTCTCTTCTTTATAAGATTATGAAAGAGAACTTTCCAGACATGCCAAGAGATTCTGAAATTTAGACAGCAGACAGTTTCAGAACCCCAGCACGACTCAACCCGAATAAGTCATCCCCCAGGCACATTATAATTAACTTCACTAAAGTTAATATGAAGGAGAAAATTCTGAAAGCAGCCAGACGTAAGAAATCCATCACCTACAAGGGGTAGAATATTAGAATAACTGCAGATCTCTCTGATCAAAACTTTCAGGCGAGAAGAGACTGGTCATCAACTTTCAATCTCCTAAAACAAAATAACTTTCAACCTAGGATCCTGTACCCAGAAAAACTGAGTTTCATTTATGAAGAAATTAAATACTTTAATGACATCCACATGTTGAAGAAATTTGCTACAACTAAACCAGCTCTCCAAGATATTCTCAGACCTATTCTCCATAATGACCAGTATAATCCTTCACAGAAGTAAGCTCACCCAGAAACTTCTTATCAAATTTCAACTTCTACAGTGATAAAAAGATTAAAAATGTCCACTGGACTTTCTAAAGATTTATCATTATTTTCTATAAATGTGAATGATTTAAATTGTCCTCTTTTTTGGAGGGAGCGGTTTTTGACCAGGGCTTGATTTGAACCACCACCTCTGGCATATGGGGCTGGTGCCCTACTCCTTTGAGCCACAGGCGCCACCCTAAATTGTCCTCTTAAGAGGCATAGGTTGGCTGACCGGATACAAAACCTCAGGCCAGATATCTGCTGCATACAAGAAACTCATCTTACCTTAAAAGGTAAATATAGACTCAAGGTGAAGGGATGGTCATCTAAATACAGGGCAAATGGAAAGCAGAAAAAAGCAGGTGTAGCAATCCTATTCAACGATACAATAGGCCTTAAACCAACCAAAATAAAGAAGGATAAGGATGAACACTTCATATTTGTTAAAGGTACTACTCAATATAATGAGATTTCAATTATTAATATTTGTGCACCCAACCAGAATGTGCCTCAATTTATAAGGGAAATGCTAACAGACATGAGAAACTTGATTACCTTCAGTTCCATAGTAGTCAGAGATTTTAACACCCCTTTAGCAGTGCTGGATAGATCCTCCAAAAAGAAGCTAAGCAAAGAAATTTTAGATTTAAACTTAACCATTCAACATTTGGATTTAACAGACATCTACAGAACATTTCATCCCAACAATACTGAATACACATTCTTCTTATCAGCCCACAGAACATACTCCAAAATTAATGACATCCTAGGTCACAAATCCAACCTCAACAAATTTAAAAGAATACAAATTATTCCTTGCATCTTCTCGGACCACCATGGAATAAAAGTGGAACTCAATAACAACAGGAATATGCATACTCATACAAAAACATGGAAGCTAAATAACATTATGCTGAAAGATAGATAGGTCATTGATGAGATTAAGAAGGAAATTACCAAATTTTTGGAACAAAACAACAATGAAGACATGAATTATCAGAACCTCTGGGATACTGCAAAGGCAATCCTAAGAGGGAAATTTATAGCACTGCAAGCCATCCTCAAGAAAACAGAAAGAGAGAAAATTAACAACTTAATAGGACATCTTAAGCAACTGGAGAAGGAAGAATATTCTAACCCCAAACCGAGAAGAAGTAAAGAAATAACCAAAATTAGAGCAGAATTAAATGAAATCAAAAACAAACGAATTATAGAACAGATCAATAAATCAAAAAATTGGTTTTTTGAAAAGGGCAATAAAATAGATAAACCTTTGGCTAACCTAACCAGGAAAAAAAGAGTAAAATCTCTCTAATTTCATCAATCAGAAATAGTAAACATGAAATAACAACAGAACTCAGAAATTCAAAAAATCCTTAATGAATATGACAAGAAACTTTACTCTCAGAAATATAAAAATATGAAGGAAATTGATCAATACTGGGAAGCATGCCACCTACCAAGACTTAGACAGAAGGAAGTGGAAATGTTGAACAGATATATATCAAGTTCTGAAATAGCATAAACTATACAAAATCTCCCCAAAAAGAAAAGCCTGGGACCAGATGGCTTCACATCAGATCTACCAAACCTTGAAAAAGGAACTAGTACCTATATTACTAAACCTCTTCCAAAATATAGAAAAAAAGGAATACTACCCAACACCTTCTATGAAGCAAACATCACATTGATCCCTAAACCAGGGAAAGATCCAATAAGAAAAGAAAATTATAGACCAATATCACTAATGAATATTGATGCAAAAATACTCAACAAGATCCTAACAAACAGAATCCAACAACACATCAAACAAATTATATACCATGACCAAGTGGGCTTTATCCCAGGGTCTCAAAGTTGGTTCAATATACATAAATCTATAAATGTAATCCAGCACATAAACAAATTAAAAAATAAAGAACATATGATTCTCTCAATTGATGCAGAAAAAGCTTTTGACAATATCCAGCATCCCTTCATGATCAGAACACTTAAGAAAATTGGTATAGAAGGGACATTTCTTAAACTAATAGAGGCCATCTTTACAAACCCACAGCCAATATCATATTGAATGGAGTTAAATTGAAATCATTTCCACCTAGATCAGGAACCAGGCAAGGTTGCCCATTATCTCCTCTGCCCTTTAACATTGTAATGGAAGTTTTAGCCTTTGCAATTAGAGAAGATAAGGTGATCAAGGGTATCCACATAGGGTCAGAAGAGATCAAACTTTCACTCTTCACAGATGATATGATTGTATATCTGGAAAACACCAAGGATTCTACTATAAAACTTTTAGAAGTGATCAAGGAATAGAGCAATGTCTCAGGCTAAAAAATCAACACCCATAATTCTCTAGCCTTTATATATACCAACAATAGCCTAGTTGAAAAATCAGTCAAGAACTCTATACCTTTCACAGTAGTGCCAAAGAAGATGAAATATCTGGGAGTTTACCTAACAAAGGATGTGAAAGATCTCTATAAAGAGAACTATGAAATGTTAAGAAAAGAAATAGCCGAAAATATTAACAAATGGAAAAACATAACATGCTCATAGCTGGGAAGAATCAATATTGTCAAAATGTCTATACTACCCAAAGCAATATATACATTTTTAATGAAATTCCTATTAAATCTCCATTGTCGTATTTTAAAGATCTTGAAAAATATTTAATTTCATACAGAATCAGAAAAAACCTCGAATAGCCAAGACATTACTCAGAAATAAAAACAAAGCAGGAGGAATCACACTACCAGACCTGAGACTGTACTCTAAATTGATAGTGATCAAAACAGCATGTTACCAGCACAAAAACAGAGAGATAGATGTTTGGAACAGAATAGAGAATCAAGAGATGAATCCAGCTACTTATCATTATTTTATCTTTGACAAGTCAACTCTGTCTCTACAAAAATAAATAAATAAATAAATAAACAAACAAATAAATAAAAAAAAAACCATTCAGTGGGGGAAAGACTCCCTCTTTAACAAATGGTGCTGTGTGAACTGGCTAGTGACCTGTAGAAGACTGAAACTGGACCTACATCTTTCACCACTGATTAAGATAGATTCTCACTGGATTAAAGACTTAAACTTAAGGCATGAAACTATAAAAATTCTAGAAGAAAGTGCACGGGAATCTCTTGAAGGAATCAGGATATAAAATCAACATACAAAAATCAGTAGCATTTCTCTACGCTCATAATAAACAATCTGAAAAAGAAACCAAGAAAGTAATCCTATTTATATTAGCCACAAATAAAATAAAATACCTTGGAATAAATTTAGCCAAAGAAGAATGAAAGATCTCTCCAATGAAAACGATAAAATTTTGATGAAAGAAATTTTTCAGAAAAAAAATACTGGAGAGAGGGAGGTGCAAGGATGGCGGTCTGTAGCCAGCTTTCTGAAGACGCTCCTGTCCAGAAGGAGAGTTAAAGGACAGAAATTTAGCGAGAAAGCCAACGGTTTGGAGCTGAGCTAAGAGACAAGGTCGAGGAACGCAAATCAACCCTGCTGGAGCGACCTGCGACCCCAAGGATACAAATAAAAGGTACAGAGCACATCACCAAGCGGACAGGAGTCCCCTCCCCCAAGAGAACAGTTCGCAGTATACTCCATACCTCCATACAAACAAGTGAGCAGAGTTCAGATGTCCTCCCACTCTACCCCACGGGAGAGACCCTCTAAAAACCGGACCTCCTTCCCCTGTGCAGCGGCACTCTCCTGCCAGGCATAAAGCTGTATAAAACTGTATATGTTCTCTACCTGCAAGTTGGAACTCCCGGCACTCCCCTCCAATCTCACCCTGAGGTCTGGAGGTCTGTCCCCCCATGGAGTCCAGATTCTTGAACACTTTCTCGAGGGGTGTGGACAGGGCGTGGGTTGCTGCTGGTCTGTGCTGTTCTCCCGGCTCGGGAGCCGTGAGAGAGTGAGCCAAAAAGCAGCTGGCCGAAAAGTGGCTAGCCGAAGCGGACTAAAGCAGACAAAG
>CAUYON010031250.1:0-10799 GCA_963573935.1 Arctocebus calabarensis
CACCAAACAATGGCAGCTGCAACCAAAAATGGCCCGATGTTGTGGCGAGCGCCTGTAGTCCCAGCTACTCGGGAGGCTGAGGCAAGAGAATCACCTAAGCCCAGGAATTGGAAGTTACTGTGAGCAGTGATGCCACAGCACTCTATCTAGGGTGACAGCTCGAGGGTCTGTCTCAAAAAAAAAAAAAAAGAAAACAAATATAATGAATGTCAACTTGAACAAACCATTAATAATAAGCATAAGAAGAGAAGAAAATAGCAGAAAATAAATAGTAAACATAAAATAAGCTGAAAGAAATAAAATTAAGTATACATGTATCTAGTATTATGTCACATCTGAAAAACTGAAATTTCCTATTATAAGGGATGGGTTTTAAAAAAACAAAACAAAACAGCTAAAAGGATGACTTTGCTATAACTCCCTAATAGAAAGATAAACTGTTAAACAGAAAATAAGAGTAATAAACTCACAACACATGATTGCCCCTTTAAGAAAAAAGCTGCCCTCTTTGTTTTGTTTGATTAAACACAGTGGGGTTCAACTAATTATCCTGAAGTTTAATTTATCTCTAAGAGTTTGTTTCACAGCCTTAACAAGCCCTAAGCAGACAGCAGGGGTGTGAACTCCCAGTTTCAGCTCTTGCCAGATCACACTTTAAGGATCCTGATAAGCTGGCCTCACAGAAAAGAAAGAAGCAAAAAATAAAAAACCTGACACAACAACTTCATAGCTGTTTTTAATCTCAGTTGGCAACAATCACTTTTTTCTTTCTTTTTGCTTCCCTAATAAAAACCTTGAATCGCTTCTTTTATTCTATCATGTCATGTCCTTTCCACATTAGGGAAGTAAAATAAACTCTCTTTCTATAAAACTATCCTAATCTTTGTGAGGCCTGAGGCACAAGTTCCCACACTAATGCCAGCTATGTGATGTTTTAGGAAATATGCTTCAGCCAAACATCTGAAATTCTCACCATCAACTGGCAGGTTTTGTGTTAGATCGTTAAGTTCCTCTTCCGTGAGATTTATGCCCATGTTTCCCAAAACTGTATCCACTTTACTGGAGTCAATCTTCCCTCCTTATTAAAAAAAAGACATATATATAAGCAAAAGTTAATGATCCTAATGTGGGGGAAACTTTAATTCCTGAGGATTATGATTATCATTTTCATCAAAACACCAAATCAAACTCTATTTCTTTCTTTTTTTTTTTTTTTAGAGACAGTCTCACTTTATAGCCCTCAGTAGAGTACCATGGTGTCACACAGCTCACAGCAACCTCCAACTCCTGGACTTAGGCAATTCTCTTGCCTCAGCTTCCCTAATAGCTGGGAGCACAGGAGTCCATCACAATGCCCAGATTTTTTTTTTGCTGCTGTTTGGCCGAGGCCGGGTTTGAACCCACCACCCTCAGTATATGGGGCCAGCGCCCTACTCACTGAGCCACAGACGCCGCCCCAAAACACCAAAGTCTAACAAGATATTTACAAGAATACAAAAAGAGTCTGTGGTGCCTGTGGCTCAAAGGAGTAGGGCACCGGCCCCATATGCCAGAGGTGGCGGGTTCAAACCAAGCCCCAGCCAAAAACTGCAAAAAAAAAAAAAAAAAAGTCAATAACAGAGTTAGAATTAGAGCTTGTATAACATGGACTCAATATAAAATTTAAATTCTTGCATAATTCCAAAAAGGTGACAATAAATTCAATTTCTCTAATTCTGTCTGGTTTCCATTGTGATTATTTGTACAAATAACTTCTAGTTATGTTAAGGGATGTCAGTTTTCTGTTCCCATTTTCTTTTAGAAAACATTTTATTAAAGTTAAAAAGTAAATAAATTTAAATAAAAATGTTAATAAGTAGTACAAATGGTGTGTGGATTTGACAGCTATCATGAGGTGATAGAAGAGTGGGAACCCTAGATGTGACATTCCCTCCTTCCCTTCCTGGCCTGCTTCCTGTAAATCTCATTAGTCTTATATCCCTCCACTGTCTTAGAGTCTTTTAGCCTTTTTTCTTTTTGGCCTGAATTTCAGATTAGTAGCCTCTGCTGCTAAATAAATTAATTGAAGATGTGCTAATTTTCCCTTTACTTTTTCACCCTCTGATAATTTCTTGCTCTGTTGAAGTTTGGAAAATCTCAAGAAAGCATGGGAATTCTTTAAAAGACATATAAAAGAAACAAAAGTATGTTATAAGTTTTAGGTGGCAGGATTCACAATTTAATCATAAGAATATAATGTAAATGCCAAAAATGATGATCTCAGATTCATTAGCACTTTACTAAGCTTCCCTCACCTTTAAGAAACTTCATACGATCCAGTAACCTTTTCTGATAGACCTTTCCATCTGTAAGAAAAAGTGCTATTAAGATAGCAGAATAGTAATGTGGAGTTTCACAGACAATACAAAACCAGTAATTTCAGAAAGATGTATTTTGTGAATTGCCTAGAATTTTCTGACTTACAAGTAATAAAGTTATATAGAGTGGAGAGGAAGTTTTAACTTTAGTAATACAGGCAGTTAAAATGGACATTCTACCTTGCTAAAACATATTTTTTCCTTTTTCTTTTGTGATATTTCTGTTTTGCCTCTGTTAGATCACTATCTTCTCTTGTTTTTCTCATTTATTCTGACTTGAATTTTATATCTTTCAGTGGAATCAAAAGTAATAAAAGTACTTAAACTCTAGTGATAGAAATCGTAATGACATCACTGTTAATTCTCAAACTAACAGTTAAATGGCACAAGCAATCTTTTAAGATATAATAAGATCACTTAAAATTATGTAACATGGGTCATAGATTATTTTTGGCAAGTAACTAGATGCAAATAATTTTAGAGGATTTCACAATTTAATAAGAAAACTTCTTATAAGAAAACAGTTTTATTTAAAATACTCACCATCAATTGGCAGGTTATTTACCAGAACTGAAAGTTCTTTATCTGTGAGCGCTATCCCCATGTTTCCTAGAACTGTTTCTATGTCATCAATATCAACTTCCTCTCCTTCAGACAGATAGAAATGATAACAGATAAGATTTTAAAGAATCATCTAATTATTCTAAATAATAATTAATCTTCTATTACTGTTTATTTACTAGCTTCAACTACTTGATGATTTACTCAATGACAAAGTCAAATGAGTCTTGTTCAATTGTAATTATGGCAGAAACTTAAAGTGTTTATTTTTTTTTAACTCTAGTAACGGAGACAACATAACAGTAGATGGTAATAGATTTTCATAATTTTCTATTGTGAGAAATTATCAGCAGGTAATAAAACATAAGCCCCCTTTTATTGTACTAGCGTATATTTTTAGTAAATTATCTTTGAGTAGTCTAGAAAAAATGAGGTTATAGAGTTTAACAAAACGTGGCAGTATGTTTTGTTGCAAAAACATTGACAAGCCAAAGTTAAACTTTAAGAAATTGGAACACAATTATCTCATTGAAAATTAGCTTAATTTAAAAAGAAATAAAAAGGAAAAAATATGTGCATATGTGCAAAGAATTAGAATCATATGCATTTGGTATTTATTTATATTTAATTTATAAATAATGTTCATATGTGATCATCAAACAGCTGAACAAATGTGGAAAACTATACTCTCAAGCATCAGATGGTGTTTTCATTGCCAATTTTCTTAATATTCCTGTCTGAAAATAATTACAAGGCTAGATAAGATTGAATTTGGACCTCCAACAAAACAAGTTGAAGAAACTCTCTGACATATACTTTTTAAAATTTCAGAATATTACAGGGCACAAATGTTTTGGCTACATGCATTACAGTTTTAGTCAGGTTATAAGTGTATCTAAGAAATTCTTAGCCTTTTAAGATATATAATTCTTTTTTGACCTTCCTAAATGAGGTATGTTTTCATTTGCCTCAAGTAGCTTTTAAAATATAAATTACTTTCTCATTCAAATATTTTTATTCCTTTAGATTTTAAAAAGTCCAACTTCAGTTTTAAAAATAACTTGCTTTTGTCTTTGTTTATATTAAGCTGAGTATATCTTTATTACTTGTTATTGTTCTCTTAAAATATTTAATTTAAGGAAAATAAAATGAGTTGACAAAAACAAATCAGAACCATATATATTTGGTAACTTCTCACCTGTAACAGCACCTACTTTATCCATCAGTTTTTTCATATCAACTTTCTCATGGTCTGTAAGAGAAAGTTTAATCAGGGGAAAACAATAACATGGACTCTGAAAAAAGATAAATAGGATAGGAAATTCTTTTTATCAAAGATTGATTGTTAAGTAAATAACCAATGAAAATAAAATTGGTTAACATGAAGTCCAAGATTTAATAGTAAATAATGAATACAAATTATCTAAAATGTTTGGAGAATAAAATGAAAATTTTAGAAATAAGTTTATATTATCTTACATTTAAGGAAATTCAGGTTATAATTATAGCTATTCCATAATTTCCAGAATAAGCAATGAATAAGTGCTGACCTTAAAAAAGTATATTGAAGCTGGATATGTTAGCTCATGCTAACCCTAGCAATTTGGAGGCTCAGGCAGGAGGACTGAAGTTGAACATGTTAACTCATGTAATCCTAGCAATTTGGGAGGCTCAGCAGGAGGATTGCTTGAGGTCAAGAGTTTGAGACTAGCTTTAGCGAAAGCGAGATCCCCATCTCCACAAAAAAATAGAAAAAATTAGCCAGGCATGGTGGTATGTGCCTATAGTTCCAGCTATAGGCTTGGAAGGTTGAGGCAGGAGGATTGCTTGAACCCAGGAGTTTGAGGCTGCAGTGAACTATCATGATGCCACTGCACTCTATCCTGGATGATGGAGCAAGACCATGTTCAAAACTAAATAAATTAATAAAACAAAATAAAATAAAAATTAAAAAGCATATAATCTCTGGCAAAATTATACTATTGCAGACTACAGAATCTTTTTGAATTTTAAAAGAAGACATATAAAAGGTAACTTTTGTAAATATGATTGACTTTTTTCCCTAGGGTTCTTCTAAATTCTTTGAAGTATAAATCATGCTATTTTGAGTGGCCTATCTTGTCATTATTTGTGTAAGATATTTCTTCTTTAATTATTAAATGATTTAATTCTGCCAGGTCCATATTTTTAGTGGCTTTGTGTGTGATTCCAATAATCTTCCTACTTTACTTTCATTTACTTCTTGAAATTATGTATCTTTCTTAATATTTGTAATGACTTATCTTAAATTGCCATGTGCTGATACAATGAATGAGTAGAGACTAGTGTTAAGCAATGAGAAATGCTTGATATGGGCAAATTATTCAATTTGTCAGTTTAGTGATTCCCTGAACCAAATGGTAAATAAAAAGTCAGCTGAAGTCCAATAATTTTACATCATTTGTATCTATTTTAAATTTAACACAAAATTAATCAAGTTAAAAAATTATAATTTAAAGCTAACTTTGTATAATAAATTAAAAAAATACACAAGCATACAAAGAAAAAGCAATTCTACCTATTCTCACCTTCTCACCTTTGTTACCACACTTCCCTATTTTTTTTTGAGACAGAGCCTCAAGCTGTCATCCTGGATAGAGTGATGTGGCTTCACAGCTCACAGCAACTTCCAATTCCTAGGCTCAAGCGAGTCTCTTGCCTCCGCCTCCCAAGTAGCTGGGACTACAGGCATCCGCCACAATGCCTGGCCATTTTTTGGTTGCAGCCGTCATTGTTGTTTGGCGTGCCTGGGCTGGATTCGAACCCGCCAGCTCAGGTGTACGTGGCTGGCGCCTTAGCCCGTTGACCCACAGGCGCCGAGCCCACACTTCACTATTATTAACAGTTTGGTATATATCCTTCCAGACATTTCTCTTATTTATAAAAGTATATTAATAGATCTTTTAAAAATCAATAATATTAGACATATTGTTCTGTAATTTGTCTATTAAAACAATAAGAAAGAACAAGAAAGTACTTCAATATTCTTTTTTTTTTTTGGCCAGGGCTGGGTTTGCATCCACCACCTCTGGCATGTGGGGCTAGCGCCCTACTCCTTTGAGCTACAGGCACCGCCTAGTACCTCAATATACACAAACGGAGGAATGAGAATTGGTTGAGAAAATTGGTTTATACCCTGAATAAATATCATTAATATGTGGATCAGTGATTTAAAACAGATGATAGAGACTATTTTTGTAAAGTCAGACAATAATAATTCTTCCATTTCTCACTAGTACCTGTACCCTACCTGAAGATAAAGACTAAAGAAAAAGAACACAGATTTTAAAGGAATAAAATAAAGAGCCTTGCTTGTTTTGTTGTGTGTCAATAAGTAAATTAAACCTTTGAAATAATTATAATTAGTTTTGAAAGCTCAGCCTTTATTTTATTTTATTTTTTTGAGACAGAGTCTCACTATGCCACTCTTGGTAGAGTGCTGTGGTGTTACAGCTCACAGAAACCTCAAACTCTTGGGCTTAAGCAATTCTCTTGTCTCAGCCTCCCAAGTAGCTGGGATTACAGGTGCCTGCCACAATGCCCAGCTATTTTTTTGGTTGCAATTGTTATTGTTGTTTAGCAGGTCAGGCCAGGCTCAAACCTGCCAGATTCAGCGTATGTGGCTGGTACCTTACTCACTGAGCTACGGGCGCTGAGCCTCAGTCTCTGTTTAAAAGCACACTTTCCATAATGCTCACCATCACTTAGAAGATCCTGTAGCATACCAAGTTCCTCTTCTGTAAGATTGACATTCAGGACTTCCAAAAGAGTGTCCAGATTATTAACATTAACCATCCCTCCTGGTGAACATGAAAAACGGGGAGAGAAATGAGTAGTTCTAAACTATTAACCATTTTAGATTGTAAAATTCTAAAATAGTAAACATATATTCACACATATATATTATTATTTCTTTAACTGACAAGTGTTACTTTTAAATGAAGATATGCTAATGAAAAGAATGACTTCATAACCTACTATAACTTGCTAATATTATCAAGAAAAGAACAAAACTATAATACAAGGTATCCCAAAAGTCACCCATAAAGTCATCATATATAGAAAAAAATGGGAAATTATAGTTAAGTATACCTTTATTTACAAAATATTTATTATAAAATTTTACAAAGAGGTGGTCAACATGTAGAGAATATTTTGTGATGAATATTTTGTAAATAAAGGTACATTTAGTTACAATATCCTATTTTTCTCCTCTGTATAGCTACTTCATGGGGAACTTTTGGGATACCCTCTAGATTTGCTCAACTGACAAAGGCAAGGAAATTAATTCTAATAAATACTAAAGCCATGTCCTCTACTCTTCCTAAATTTTAGAGACCTCTGTTTCCCTCTCCTATCTCCATCACTAAAGTAAAAGGTAAAATATAATACCATGGTTTCTCAGTTCGCTGGAAGATAAGGTTACTTTGCTCATTCTTTTATTACTTTCCAGTTATACCCCTCAACCATATTCCCCTAGTCCTCATCCCTGACATATGCTCTGTTAACATCCCCACATGTACAACTTCTCACTGGAACAACTCTGATGGGAACCCTTTCCAACTGAGATACAGAAGGGACCCCAAGAAATATATAGAAGTAGGGAACTTCTCCTTTCCATTAATTTTTCTACTTGCCTTGATGACACCACTTCTTTTTCTACATGGAACCTCTACTTATCTATACCTCCCAACAAACTGGACTGGTACCTACACTCTTGTTCTTTCCCCAGATATATCCATCTTTCCAGGCAATGAATAAGTTTTGGACCCCTTTACACCATATTTAGAGCTAAGCATGCAATCCAACTAATTCCTCTCCTAGTGGGACTAGACATCACTGTAGGAGTTTCCACTGAGACTGCTGGCCTAGAGGTTGCTACTCACCAGTTCCAACTAAAGTCCACCAAACTGGCCAAAGGCCTCCAGGAGGTCTCTGATCAGTTACAACTCCTGTAAGATCAAGTGGACATCTTGAGGGCAGTAGTCCTTCAAAACTACAAAGGCTTAGATCTACTTATGTCAGGAGAGGACTTTACATATTCTTACAGAAGACATGCTGTTTTTACACTAACAAGTCTGGTCTAGTCAGCAAGGGCATCACCTGGCTTCAGGAACAAGCTACCCACTTGCGATTTCAAAATAAGGGATCTTAGCTAAACAGACCATGGGAATACCGAGTTTTACCCTTCTCGGGCCCATTTACTGCCATCATCCTGTTAGCCATTGCCCCTTAGGTCATCCAACTTCTGTTCTCAGTATTCAAGACAAGGTAAAAAAGGTGTCAATCACAGTTCCAACCCAATTCCTACTGCTCCCAAACCCTCTTCCAATAAACTCTCAAACTGGTGAAGTCCTACCAACACCTGACTTATCCCACTGAGGACAATTACGACCCTACTCAGCCAGAAGCAGCTTCAGAAGACTGACTATTGTCCCCATCACCACTATTAACAAGAGTCAGGAATGCTGGGGGCCTAATGTGGCCCCATACCAACACGTCTCCTTTTTCTTCCCCCCTAGAACAAAAGACCAGGAACCCACCAGGGATCCTCCAACAAGTATTGGAATCTATCCACATCCTATAGCCCCGTATAGAAAAGTCTCCAACAGCCCTCTGGACAGACACAATCTCTGTCCCTGCCCAAATGGGTTTCTAGCCCTTTCATTAATCCTGGCTTGAACCTCTCCTGTTTTCCAGTCTTGTTTCTGGGTTTGCACTGACTTTTCTGAAGGCTAAAAGCAAAGTGAGAATTAGAACTCATCTCTCAAACCTTAAACATGCCTATTCATGAAAAAGTTAGGTAGGTTAAGGGTTAACTGTATCTGGAGAGCACTACTCAATAATCTTCATAAAGAAGGAGAGATTCTGTGTTTCCTAAACTCTTGCTCTCAGATTGTTCTCACCATTTCTGATCAAATTTTGTAATAAATGCCAAACTTCTTCCTCCCTGCCCTTCTCCCTCTTTTCCTATATTTTGGTCTTTCCTTCTTTCTATCTGTCTATACGTCTTTCTTTTATTTAGGTTCATAGAAATATTTTTTTCAGAGGAAGTTGTAAAATTACAAGTCAAAAGAAAACTTCCTAAAATAAAGATTACCAGGAAAAATACAGATGTGCTAGAAGAAGCAAAATAAAGTTCTATATTCTAAATATTCTATTAGTATTAGTATAAATTTAACACTTGAAGATATTTCATATGTGTTCTTACTATGCCTACTCACTTTTATTATCCTTCACATCTTTTAGCAGCCTGTTTTTAAACACCTTTCCATTATCTGTAAGAAAAGGCATAATTGAGATCTCTTGGAAATTGATTCATCTAAACAGTATAAATTTATATGATTGCAGAAAGACACATTTTAATAATTTCCTTTAAAATTTAATCCATTTTGTAGTCACTCAGTACTTATTTAAGAACGGAAATATTTGCCATAATGACAAACCTATCCATTCTTTGGTATTAGAGACATTAGTTTATCTCTTCCATGTTGCAATACTAAAAAATATATCATACTCTAGAGTCATAGACTATAGTACTGTACAGGTACTTTGCAAAATTGTAGAGGAAAAGCTGCAGTCACCAGTCCAGTTCCTAAGTGAAGGGCTGGTCAACCACAAGCATAGACGTTTCCAGTCCAATTTCACCTGACCTGCTCATCTAGCTAAATGCTGAAAAACAACCATGGGGTGGAATCAGTGGAAAAACTCTGGCAACATAAATAAACAGAACAGTCCAACTCCCCCAAGGAATGACAAACCAGCCAATCCAGAGGATCCCATCCATAAACAGATAGCTGAGATTTCTGAAATCAAATTTAGAATTTGGATTGCAAATAAGATCAACAAAATGGAAGTAAAGATGGAGGTAGAAATTGAAGGATTAATTCAGAAGATGTCTCAAGAATTCAACCAATTGAAAGACAAAATGGCCAAAGATTTTGACCCATTGAGACAAGAAGTTGCATCAATCAAAGATCTGAGAATACAGTAGAAGCCCTCAGAAACAGAATGGAGCAAACAGAAGAAAGGATTTCTGACACTGAAGACAGAGCTTTCAAATGCTCCCAAATGCTCAAAGAGGAAGAAAAATGGAAGGCAAAAATTGATCATTCTCTTGGAGAGCTCTGGGATAACTCGAAAAAACCAATATTTGTCTTATAGGGATACCTGAAAGTGACAAACTGGCTTCAAAAGACACAGAGTCCCTTCTTCTTGAGATTATGAAAGAAAATTTTCCAGTCATGCCTAGAGACTCTGAAATTCAGATAGCAGACAGTTTCAGAACCTCAGCATGACTCAACCTGAATAAGACATCCCCCAGACACATCATAGTTAACTTCACTAAAGTTAAGATGAAGGAGAAGATTCTGAAAGCAGCCAGACACAAGAAAACCATTACTTACAAGGGGAAGAATATTAGAATAACTGAAGATCTCTCTGATCAAACCTTTCAAGATAGAAGGGAGGGGTCATCAACTTTTAACCTCCTAAAACAAAATAACTTCCAACCCAGGATCCTATATCCAGCCAAACTGAGTTTCATTTATGATGGAGAAATTAAATACTTTAATGACATCTATATGTTGAAGAAATTTGCCATAACTAAACCAGCTCTCCAGGATATTCTCAGACCTATCCTCCATAATGAACAGTGCAAACCTCCACCACAAAAGTAAACTCACTCAGAAACTTTCGACCAAATTCCAAACTCCACAATGGTGAAAGGATCAAAAATACCTACTTCACTCCCTCAAGGCTTATCATTATTTCAATAAATGTGAATGGTTTAAATTGTCCTCTAAAGAGGCACAGGTTGGCTGACTGGATCCAACAACATGG
>CAUYON010031257.1:0-29259 GCA_963573935.1 Arctocebus calabarensis
TTTCTTAGAGTTTCATAGTTCTCTTTATAGAGATCTTTCACTTCCTTTGTTAGGTAAACTCCCAAATATTTCATCTTCTTTGGCACTACTGTGAAAGGAATGGAATCTTTGACTATTTTTTCAGCTTGGTTGTTGTTAGTGCATATAAAGGCTACTGATTTATGAGTTTTGATTTTGTAGCCTGATACCTAACTGTATTCCTTGATCACTTCTAGGGTTTTATAGTAGAAACCGTGGTGTTTTCCAGATATAGAATCATATTGTCTGCGAAGAGTGAAAGTTTGGTCTCTTCTGACCCTATGTGGATACCCTTTATTGCCTTTTCTTCCCTAATTGCAATGGCTAAAACTTCCATTACAATGTTAAAGAGCAATGAAGACAATGGGGAACCTTGCCTGGTCCCTGATCTAAGTGGGAATGATTTCAATTTAACTCCATTCAATACAATAGTGGCTGTGGGTTTGCTGTAGATAGCCTCTATCAGTTTAAGAAATGTCCCCTCTATACCCATTTTCTTTAGTGTTCTGATCATGAAGGGATGCTGGATATTGTCAAAGGCTTTTTCAGCATCAATTGAGAGACTCATGTGTTCTTTATTTTTTAATTTGTTTATGTGCTGGATTACATTTGTAGATTTACGTATATTGAACCAGCCTTGTGATCCTGGGATAAAGCCTACTTGGTCACGATGTATTATTTGTTTGATATATTGCTGGATTCTGTTTGCTAGGATCTTATTAAATATTTTTGCATCAATATTCATTAGTGATATTGGTCTATAATTTTCTTTTCTTGTAGGGTCTTTTCCTGGTTTGGGGATCAAGGTGATGTTTGCTTCATAGAATGTGTTGGGTAGTTTTCCTTCTTTTTCTATATTTTGGAAAAGGTTGAGTAATATACATATTAGTTTTTCTTTAAAGGTTTGGTAGTATTCTGATGTGAAGCCATCTGGTCCAGGGCTTTTCTTTTAAGGGAGATTTTGTATAGTTGATGCATTTTCAGAACTTGATATAGGCCTGTTCAAATTTTCCACTTCATTCTGGCTAAGTCTTGGAAGTTGGCATGCTTCCACATATTGGTCAATTTCCTTTAGATTATCATATTTCTGAGAGTAAAGTTTCTTGCAATATTTGTTGAGGATAATTTGAATTTCTGAGGAGTCTGTTGTTATTTCATCTTTACCATTTCTAATTGATGAGATTAGAGAATTTACTCTTTTTTTCCTGTTTAAGTTAGCTAAAGGTTTATCTATTTTATTGACCTTTTCCAAAAACCAACTTTTAGATTTATTGATCTGTTGTATAATTCTTTTATTTTCAATTTCACTTAATTCTGCTCTAATTTTGGTTATCTCTTTTCTTCTGCTGGGTTTGGGATTGGAATGTTCTTCCTTTTCCAGTTGTTTAAGATGTTCCATTAAGGTGTTAACTTCCTGTCTTTCTGTTTTCTTGAGTAATGCTTGCAGTGCTATAAATTTCCCTCTAAGGTCTGCCTTTGCATTATCCCATAGGTTCTGATAATTTGTGTCTTCATTGTCATTTTGTTCCAAAAATTTGGAAATTTCCTGCTTAATCTTGTCAATGACCCAGGTATCCTTCTGCATGAGGTTGTTAAGCTTCCATGTTTTTGTTTGAGTATGGAGATTCTTGTTGTTATTTAGTTAAACTTTTATTCCATGATGGTCTGAGAGGATGCAAGGGATAATTTCTATTTTCTAAATTTTGCTGAGGTTAGATGTGATCAATTTTGGAGTATGATCCATGGGCTGATGAGAAGAATGTGTATTCAGTTTTGTCGGGATGAAATGTTCTGTAGATGTCTGTTAAGTCCAAATGTTGGATGGTTAAGTTTAAATCTAGGATTTATTTGCTTAGCTTCTTTTTGGAGGATCTGTCCAATACTGTTAGAGGAGTGTTAACATCTCTGACTACTATTGTGCTGGAGGAGATCAAGTTGCTCATGTCTATTAGAGTTTCTCTTATAAATTGAGGCGCATTCTGGTTGAGTGCATAAATATTAATAATTGAAATCTCATCATTTTGAGTATTACCTTTAACAAATATAAAATGTCCATCCTTATCTTTACTCACTTTGGTTGGTTTAAAGCCTATTGTATCTGCGAATAAGATTGAAACACCTGCTTTTTTCTGTTTTTCATTTGCCTAGAATATAGATGACCATCCCTTCACCTTGAGTATATATTTATCTTTTAAGATAAGATGATATTCTTGCAACCAACAGATATCTGGTTTAAATTTTTGTATCCAGTCAGTCAACCTGTGTCTCTTTAGAGGACAATTTAAACCATTCATGTAATTGAAAAATAATGATAAGTCACTTGGGTGTGGAGTGAGTATTTGGGGTCCTTTGGCCATTGTAGAGTTTAGTATGTGGTCAAAAGATTCTGCTTGAGTTTACTTTTATGGTGTAGGGTGTGCTGGTCATTATGGAGGATATGTCTGAGAATATCCTGGAGAGCTGGTTTAGTTATGGCAAATTTCTTCAACATATGGATGTCATTAAAGTATTTAATTTCTCCATCATAAATGAAACTCAGTTTGGCTGGATAAAAGATCCTGGCTTGTAAGTTATTTTGTTTTAGGAGGTTAAAGGTTGATGCCCACTCCCTTCTAGCTTGAAAGGTTTGAGCAGAGAGATCTGCAATCATTCTAATATTCTTCCCCTTGTAAGTAATGAATTTCTTGCATCTGGCTGCCTTTAGAATCTTCTCCTTCATGTTAACTTTAGTGAAGTTAACTATGATGTGCCTGGGGATGTCTTATTCAGGTTGAGTCATGCTGGGTTTCTGACACTGTCTGCTATCTGAATTTCAGAGTCTCTAGGTATGTCTGGAAAATTCTCTTTCATAATCTCAAGAAGGGACTCTGTGTCTTGTGAAGCCAGTTCATCACTTTCAGGTATCCCTATAAGACGAATATTGGTTTTCTTTGTGTTATCACAGAGCTCTCTGAGAGAATGATCCATTTTTGCCTTCCATTTCTCTACCTCTTTGAGCTTTTGGGAGAGTTCAAAGTCTCTGTCTTCAGTGTCAGAAATCCTTTCTTCTGCTTGCTCTATTCTGCTACTGAGGGCTTCTACTGTATTTCTCAGATCTTTGAGGCCTGCAACTTCTCATCTCAGTGTGTCAAAATCTTTGGTCATTTTGTCTTTGAATTGGTTGAATTCTTGAGACATCTGAATTAATCCTACAATTTCTACCTTCATCTTTGTTTCCATTTTGTTGATCTTGCTTGCAATCCAGATTCTAAATTCAATTTCAGATATCTCCGCTATCTGTTTGTCGATGGGATCCTCTGGAATGGATGGTTTGTCATTCTTTGGGGGAGTTGCACTGTTCTGTTTATTCATCTTCTCAGAGTTTTTCCGCTGATTCCACCCCATGATTGTTTTTCAGTTTTTAGCTACATGAGTAGGTCAGTAAAATTGGACTGGAAACTTCTACAGTTGTGGTTGAGCCGCCGTACCCCCAGGAACTGGTCCTGGTGACTGCAGCTTTTCCTCTACAATTTTGCCAAGTACCTGTACAGTACTACAGTCTATGACTGTAGAGGCCTACTTAGTGTAGTGGCGGTAGGTGGCTCTGTCTTGTATCCAGCTGATCTCTGTCAAATCCTAGTGATTCTGTAACCCTGGACTGCAGTCTCAGGTTCAGTGAAATACAAGCACCTATCACATTCCTTCCCCCACCAGTAGTATCTGGAAGAGGACAATCAATCCTTCCCACTACAGAAAAACCTGGGGCCCGCCTTGGAGGGTCCTTGGATAATATGTATAGTTCAAGAGTTCCAGACCAATTGTCCCTGACAGCCCCCCGCTTTCTAGCTGGAAAGTTCAAGAGGGTTCCAGCAACTAGATGCTAGGGGCTATTGTCAGCTCGAGTGTTATTTGAGCACCTTTGGAGTCAGAAATGCCCATCCAGTAGGAGGTTTAGTGCCAGGGGATTGGTGCCTCTTACCTCACCTTGGTCATCCTTCACCACCGGATTTTGGTTACCTCAGGCTATGGTCGTCTCTCTGGCAGACTTTGTTAATCCAGTCTCTGTGTCCCTATTCTTCCCCAAAAGCAAATGGGTAAATCACTTGCCGTAGTGAAAATGAGGTCATTGCCTCCTTCTCGTGGTTACCACCATCTACCACCATCCAGCAGGGGAGGCTGGGGTCTGTCTGCCTCAAGTGCTCAGTGGAAGCTAAAGAAAGTTCCACCTGAGGTCAGTCCAAACCTGAGGATATCCAGACAGCAAAAGAATTTCTCCCTCGGCCACTGCACCTTTGTTGCTGCTGTTCTGCAGTACTGGAATCCCTATAGGGCAATGTATGGCTCCCTATGGAAGGCCGCAGACATGGGGAGATGACAAGTTAGACCACAGCAGGATCACTCTACTAGTGCTGAAGTTGGGTGGAAGGTGCCTCCTCTTAGGTTCGTGAAACTTCAGCAGTTTCAGAGTCTCCATCTGCAGTGTGGGAACCCTAGCCTCTGTCTGCTGCTGAGATACTCTTTATCTTTGGGCCAGGACAGTCCCCTTTTCCTCTGTGTCTTCCTGTATACTTACGGGATTCACAGGAACAGCAAAGCAGTACAGCCACCATCTATGCAATGCCCAGTCCTAGCTAAGAAATGCAGACAATCTGGATTCTGAATGAGTTGGACTTCTAGACTTCCAGACCAGGAGAGGGGGTAGACTGAAGTATCAGGGTGGCAAGGAAAACATTTAGAACACCAATCACATTGAGACCAAATGAACTAATAAACCAATAAAAAGGCTACCAGACACACCAACCCACAGATGCACCCACAGTCAGAAACACATGGACATACAAGACATAACAAACAAAAAAAAAAACAACAACAACAAATCTACAAAAATAATGATACTTGTAAAATACTTGAGAAAAGAGAAAAAAGCCTCTAGAAAATCCGATGTAAGCACTCTCAGAAGCCCTAAGAAGGGAAGAAGAGGAAGGGGAAAGAGAAAAATGAAAGTAGTGTTCGTAAAAGAGTTACAAAACAGAAGAAAGGAAAAAGAAACATACAATTGAGAATAGAAGAATATAAAATAACCTAAAGGAAAAAAGTGAAATGAAAAATTATTAATGGCTCCTCCAAGAAAAGGATAAAAGAAAAAAATCAACCTCAAAAATATTATCCTTGTATATATATATAGAAACACACATCTATGTGTCTCTGGTAGATATCAACTTTAGTGGAATAAATTTATAATGCAATATACGTTGCGGACACCAGATGGCGCTGTAAGTGGGTTCCCAGGCTTATACTGATTCAGCATTTATTTTGTTACTATGGTAACCACTCTATCTGGCTGGTGACCATTTTTGGAGTTTCTCCAACAGTTTGCTTTCTAAAAGCTGCCCTACTTTGGGTGTTCTGCTCCAGACAGCACTGCCATCTGACCTCCAAATTTGGTGTAGGAGTCCACGTTTCACAAATCTCTCTACTCTGCTCTCAAGTTCTCTCACATACTGGCAACTACAATCAGCTGTGGGAGAGGGTCTCCCTACTGCAGCTGCGGTGGCTGTGGGGGAGGGGCTCGCCGCTGGGACTGCAGCGGCTCTGGGCGCCACCAGCTATTGCTGCTGCCACTCCACACTGCCTCTTTTTCCACAGTTGAAGTGCACAGGAACCCTCTATGCCAATTTCCACAGCTCAGAGTGTCTCTTCCACGGCCCAGTTCCTTGCACACCCTGCACAGTCAGACCTCACCAGGATTCCCCACGAGGGATGGCACTGTTGGATCAATTACTCTCAATGGTCTGGAGAAAAGGTGTTTGCCATTTCGGACAATTCAAAATGTCTGTTTCCCGGCAGGATCCCCTCCCTTCACTTCTCCCTTGGGCTGCCTAGTCCTCTATGGCTCCAAGTAGCACCCCTTTCTGGTTGTCACACTCTGGAATCCACACTTCAACAAAATTTTCATCAATTAGGTTATGTGAGTTGTGAACTGCTGTCCTCCCTGTGGGAGGGGCTGGCTGTCGCTTCTCTGCTGGGTGGGGAAAAGTCTATAGCAGAGTCCGTGGTTTTGAGCTACACCTCAAATACAGCAGTCCTCCAATTCGCTGTGCTTCTCCAGCTGTCCATCCACACCAATAATTCACATGGGGAAAGATCCAGAGCTCCCTCCCTCTCATCTGGTGTCCTGCGAGAGATGGGCTATGTGACTGTCTCCACCACCATCTTGCTCCCCCCCAAAACTGTTATTTTTAAATATCAAATAGTTCCATGAATTAAATTATTTTCACGATGAAATATGATTGAATGAATACTAATCTCCATATTTGAAACTAAATGTAAATTTATAACAATAGTCAAAAGACAGAGGCAAAAATTCTCAAAAATAAAGTTTAAAATATTTTGGGTGGCACCTGTGGCTCAGTGAGTAGGGTGCAGGGCCCATATACTGAGGGTGGCAGGTTTGAACCTGGCACCAGCCAAACAGCAACAAAAAAATAGCAGGGTATTGTGGCAGGCACCTGTAGTCCCTGCTACTCAGGAGGCTGAGGTAAGAGAATTTATTAAGCCCAATAGTTGGAGGTTGTTGTGAGCTGTGACATTATGGACTCTACTAAGTGTGACAAAGTGAGACTCTGTGTCTAAGAAAAAAAAATAAAAATAAAGTTTAAAATGTTTTATAACATGACATGTATCTAGATATTAAAAGTATATTTTACTGGAGAATTGGTGTGATTTTCCAATAAAATATTATATTGACACCATAACATATTCTTCATTACTTAGAGTAAAAATTAGTAAACTTTCATACAACATATGATGATTACAGATATATAGCATTAGAAGCACATGGTATTCATATATACAACTTCTTGACTTAGAATACTTGGCTTTTCTCTTTTTTCCCCTAAGTCTATGTGTTCAGACCCCAAGACAAAGAAATAAAATTGCAGAATCCCAAAAGGACTTGTGATTTTATAAAGAAATTTAGACATCTTTTTGTTGGCATTTTACTCTTACAAAAATTGCCTTACATGAAATATATATAAATGTATAAATGTAATGCAACTCCAGACTCTAGTCACTTCCATAAGAGAAGGATAGATCAGAGAGCATAATTTCCCCTTATCATACAGCTCATCTCCTGTGTTGACAAAATAAATCCTGATGTTAGTTTTTCTTAGACAAATGTTATCCCAACCTGATATTACACTTTATTTTTTCAGCTGTATAACATAACCATAAAATCAAGTACTTTTTAAGCTACATTTATCAATTTATGAAACTTTTGCATCACTGGCTACAAGCTTCCAAATATTTAAAAGTCCAAATTTTGTTCATTACAAAATACAAGTCACCTAAATTAATTCTTTATTAATTGAATCATAAATAGCCCATCACTTGACTCTTTTATATATACAAAACCACCTTCATCATTATGGAGTTATCAGTAAAACTTTGAGTAGTTCTATAAGAAATACCAATTCTAACTTTGACAATGGTTTAGTCTTCTTACATCCATATATAATAAATGTATTTTTTAGTAAAGCATTAGTAGTTCTTTCACTTCTAGAATGTTTCTTGAAGAAGGAGATGAGCTATGCTTGCTTCTTACTTCAACTATGAATATTCATTAGTTAAAACAATGTGAGAACCAGATTCTTTGCCATTCTGTTTTAGTATGAGGTAGGTGTAGAGTTTCACACTAAAGCTCTGGATTTATAGCCCTCATTTCACCATCAGGGTATTCAACAACCTGACTTTAAATATCCTGCCACATAGATACAAGTAATGAAAAGAGACAGAGTACAGCTATTGTGCCTTCAAAGAAAAGCTGTAAACCATTCTGTGCGCTCACATTCATGTTCTTTAATTCATTTCACTTAATTTTAACTACCCAGAACAATTTCACTAGTCATTAGCCTGGAATGAAACCTTACAAGGGTTGATTGTTGTTATTTAGATGGGTCCCAATACTCCCTCCTCCTTTTCTTTTTGTACATTTTTGGAACAATGGGCTACTTTATAGCTCTAGACTTGTTTTTGTGTTTTTTAGGAGAAACTTTGTGAAGCAAAGGATAGACAAATTTCAGATCCACATTCAAGAATTTAAAAATAATATCCACTGAGAAGAATTTTATTTTTTTAAATGAGACCCTTCACTCACACAAAAAAATAACAAGAGGAAAATCTCTTTGGTAACTTAGAAAACTAGGCAACATCTAGGCTGCACATGAAATAAACGTATCCTAAGGTCCTAATTTCTAGAATCATGAAAATAAGATAGTTTAGCAATTGTTTTAAACTAATGACTTCCAAATATGTAATTATAGAGGGTGAATATTTTACAAATTTTAATTCTAAGAAAAATTATAATAAAATTTTGTTTTAAAACTAGAGTCCAGAATGATATCTACTAACTTCACTAAATTTCTCAATGCAAATGATTAGCATATTTGGAAATACAATTGGCCCTCATTTTTATATTTCTCATGAAGTGTAAGAGCATGCATGTAAAATAATTTTAATGGAAAAAAATAAAAATAAATTAATGGAAAAATATTAAGGCAAAAAATTACTAGAAAATGAGGCTCAAGTTATCTCTTAACTTTCTCAACAAAGAACATTTCCATTCCCTGTCAGCATTGCCATCTCTAACCAATCTTTTAGAATCTCACTTAAGACTATAGCTACAGGAAGGAACAGACTCTCTAAATACTATGCAAGAAAAAATTCAGTGGGGAGTTGTATTAGAAATAACAAAAAACTCTATTGAGTAAAGTTCATTATTTGTGATGCCAGTAACAGGGAACTCTTCAGGCTTTCTTAAAGATAATGCATTTTACTACCCTTAAATCATTTATTTCATGGGTATGATTAACAGAAGGAATAACTAATTAAAAATAAAATCTAGTTTCTTCAGTGTTTGAAAGAATTTTGTCCTGTTTATGAATGTTTTAATAATCATACTTGAACGTGGGGTGGAGGCAATATGGCTGACTGGAGCCAGCTTTCCACAGATGCTCCTGTCCAGAAGGAGAGTTAAAGGATGGAAGTTTAGCAAGAAATCCAATGGTGCAGATCTGAGCCAAGAAAAGAAGGTTGAAGAATGCACACCAACTTTGCTGAGATGAGCTGGGACCCCAAGTATGCAAACAAAAGTACAAAAACCATCACCAAGCAGACGGGAGTTCCCTCCCCCAAGAGAACGGCTCACAGTACACTCCATACAAACAAGTGAGCAGAGTTCAAATATCCTTCCATTGTATTCCACAGGAGACACCTTCTAAAATCTGGACATCCTTCCCCTACTAGGGTGCTTATGGCACTCTCCTGCCAGACATAAAACTGTATCAGACTATATATATATATATTCTCTACCTGCAATTTTGAACTCCTAGAACTCCCCTCCACTCTCACCCCAAGGTCTGGAACCCTGTCCCCTGTGGAGTCCAGACTCTTGGGCATTTTCTCGAGAGGTGTGGATGGGGCATGGGTTATTGCTGATCTGTGCTGATTCTCCAGCACAAGATAGAGGAGAGGATGGTCAGCTAAGAGAGAACCTCAGCTGACAGGGAACCACACAGGAGTGGCAGTGCCCTAGAGGCACAGAACAGCAGCTGCAGTGGGAACAATAGAGCTCACACCCCTGGGAATATTTTGAAAGGACACTCCCAGTCTCTCTGGGCAACCAGAGGAAGCCAGGCATCTTCTCCGGTAGAAGCCACTGGTGGAACAGATCTGGGACAAAAACGTAGGCCCCCTGAGTAAAGGGTAGGCCTGAGGAAGTATCAGCCTGGTCAGAGCATGGGGACTCAAATACATATGTTCAGAGACAGCAGACTCCCATGGCAGGGCTGACCCAGAGGACTGCTTCAGTGAGTCTTAGGAACTGCAGCTGAGACAGGCAGTGGCAAAGATAGGGAAGAGTTACTCAAATAGCATCTGTATTCCCAAGACAGAAACAAATTCTGCAAAGTTGTTCTTTTCTGTCAGCAACATCAATCAGGGGCAGGGCTGGAACTAAGTGAAACACCACAGCCCTCATTAAGCACCGGAGGTTGTCAGGCCTCACTTCCCCCTGCCAGATAGTGGCAGAGAGTGGTGGCCAGACTGAGGAGACATAGATCTCCTAGTGACTCAGGCAGGCACAAAACCCCTGGAACATCTGCTCATTGGAGGGAACTGGGTCATAGCCCTATGTGGTTACCAGTGACTGGTTGTGACAGAGGTGCAAGGTGAGGAAGGAGACATCAACCTTCCCAGATTAATTTATTTTCTGGGTGGGTCCTTCTGACCTCATGGAGCACCAGAGCAAGTCACACCCAAGCTACCAGCAGACCTTTGCTATCTAGTTGCTGGAGACCTTTTGAACTCTCCCACCCAAGACCAGTGCTGACTGGAAAAATTGATTTAAACCTCTTGAACTGGGACAATCACCTGAGGATTATCCAAAGTGGTACCCTGGGTGTGTGGTTGTGGAAAGCTTTGATTTTCCTTTTCCAATTGTTGCCTGTGGGGGGCAGGGTGACTTAATTGCTGGTATCTCTCCACAGTTCAGACTTCAACCCAGAATAACTGATTCATTAGGGTAAGACAGAGACCAGCTGAAAATAAGACAGAATCACTTAGCCCCACCACACCAAGAAGGTACCCAGTTTCATAGGCCATACCACTGTATGTATCTCAAGGATGGTTCAATACATGTAAATACATAAATATAATGCAGCACATAAATTAAAAAACAAAGACCATATGATTCTCTCAATTGATGCAGAAAAAGCTTTTGGTAATATCCAGCATCCCTTCATGATCATAACACTTAAGAAAATTGGTATAGAAGGGACATTTCTTAAACTGATGTAGGCCATCTACAGCAAACCCACAGCCAATATCGTACTGAATGGAGTTAAACTGAAATCACTTCCACTCAGATCAGGAACTGGGCAAGATTGACCATTGTCTCCACTGCTGTTTAACATTGTAATGGAAGTTTTAGCCATTGCAATTAGGGAAGAAAAGGTGATCAAGGGTATCCATATAGAGTCAGAAGAGATCAAACTTTCACTTTTTGTAGATGATATGATTGTATACTTGAAAAACACCAGGGATTCTAGTACAAAACTGTTAAAAGTTATCAAGGAATATAGCAATGTCTCAGCTTACAAAATCAACACTCATAAATCTGTAACCTTTACATATACCAATAATAGCCAAGCTGAAAAACAGTCAAAGACTCTATTCCATTCACAGTAGTGCCAAAGAAGATGAAATATTTGGGAGTTTACTGAACAAAGGACATGAAAGATCTCTATAAAGAGAATTACATAACTTTAAAAAAAGAAATAGCTGAAAATGTTAACAAATGGATAAACATACCATATTCATGGCTGGGAAGAATCAACATTGTTAAAATGTCCATACTACCCAAAGCAATACACAATTTTAATGCAATCCCTATTAAAGCTCCATTGTCATACTTTAAAGATCTTGAAAAAATAATATTTCATGTTATATGGAATCAGAAAAAACCTTGAATAGCCACGACATTATTCAGAAATAAAAACAAAGCAGGAGGAATTACACTACCACATCTCAGAATATACTACAAATTGATAGCGATCAAAACAGAATGGTACTGGCACAAAAACAGAGAGGTACATATATGGAACAGAATAGAGAACCAAGAGATGAACCCAGCTGCCTACCGTTATTTGATCTTTGACAAGCCAATTGAAGACATTCAGTGGGGAAAAGATTCCCTATTTAAGAAATGGTGCTGGGTGAACTGGCTGGTGACCTGAAACTAGACCTACACCTTTCACCATTAACTAAGATAGACTCTCACTGGATAAAAGACCTAAACTTAAGACATGAAACTATAAAAATACTAGAAGGAAGTGCAGGGAAAACTCTTGAAGGAATTGGCCTGGGTGAATATTTTATGAGGAGGACTCCCCAGGCAATTGAAGCAGCATCAAAAATACACTACTGGGACCTGATCAAACAAAAAGCTTCTGCACAGCCAAGAATACAGTTAGTAAAGCAAGCAGACATCCCTCAGAATGGGAGAAGATATTTGCAGGTTATGCCTCCGACAAAGGTTTAAAAACCAAAATACACAGAAAACTCAAATGTGTTAGCAAGGAAAGAACAAGTGATCCCATCTCAGGGTGGGCAAGGGACCTAAAGAGAAACTTCTCTGAAGAAGATAGGCACACAGCCTATAAACACATAAAAAAATGCTCATTATCCTTAATCATCAGAGAAATGCAAATCAAAACTGCTTTGAGATATCATCTAACCCCAGTAAGTCACAAAATCCCCAAACCAGAGATGTTGCCGCAGATGTGGAGAAAAGGGTATGCTTCTACATTGCTGATGGGAATGCAAAATAATGCGTTCTTTTTGGAAAGATGTTTGGAGAATACTTAGAGATCCAAAAATAGACCTGTCATTTGATCCTATAATTCCTCTACTAGGTATATATCCAGAAGACCAAAATTCACATTATAACAAAGATATTTGTATCAGAATGTTTATTGCAGCATAATTCATAATTGCTAAGTCATGGAAGAAGCCCAAATACCCATTGACCCATGAATGGATTAATAAATTGGGGTATATATACACTAGGGAATATTATGCAGCCTGAAAGAAAGATGGAGACTTTACCTTTCAGGGATGGGGGGGCATCCAAAGGGCAGAGTCATCAGCCACAGTTCACAGATCTCAGGAGCCATGTGGGGAGCCAAAGCTCAGAGTCGCCAGCCCGGGTTTCCAGTAGCAGGAGCTGGGTGGGAGTCATTGGGCACAAGCCAGAGGAGCCAAATGGAGAGCCAGAGAGCAGAGTCACCAGCTATGGGCCATACAGGGCACAGGAGTCAGGAGGAAGTCACTGGCCACAGGAGCCAGGAGGAAGTCACCAGCCCTGGCCCACAGTTTGCAGGAGCTGGGTGGGAGTCACAGGCTTCATGCCACAGGTAGCAGAGACTGGGCAGGAGTCACCAGCCATGGGCTGTGGTCAAAGGGGCCATGTAGGAGTTGCCATCCACAGTCCACATGGGTCACTGGAGCCGGAGGGTGGATTCACTAACTGTGGGTTGTGGACTGCAGGAGCCAGGCAGGTGTCACCATCTGCAGGCCACAGGTCACAACTGCCTGGCGGGATTCACTGGCTGTGGGCTGGGGGTTCTCAGTAGCTGGGCAGGAGTTGCCAGCTGTGGGATGCACAGGTCACAGGAGCTGGGTGGGAGTTGCCACCACAGCCACTGGTCACAGGAGCCCAGCTGGGAGCAGAGCCGCCCACTGCAGGCTGCTGAGTCAAGGAGGGGTAGGCCATGGTCCCTGGTGGTCAGTAGCACAGGACCCGAGCAATGCTCTTTCCAGCATTGGACAAATCTCTCTCCCATTGTGACTCCCCACCTCTATTAAAGTTATAGTTTCAGTGCAACTGTCCCACAGCTCATGTGGTGCCATGCCCTAATAGAAATCTGCCAAATGCTCCAGACCTTGCAGGGGGTAGTCTTCTAGACTGCCAGGAGAGGGGGGAGGGGTGGATTTGGAATTCAGGAAGGTAGGGAGAATATGAGATCAATTTCTGGCCCAGGCAAGAGACTGCTTGGGCTTGAAGCAGTATCTCTCTGTGGAGGTAGTCCCGGGCCTCAGTCATTCTCTCCCCTGAAATTTGCTTCCTTGGAGTCCTAGCTTCTTGAAGCAGGGGTGATGGGAACCCATCAAACCTCTCTCAGCTCCCCTCCTGATCCTCCACTTTATTTGGTTATTTCTGTCCATTATTTCTCCTTCTAAATGGGAGCCTCTGCCAAAAGTTGGCCTCAGTTGCCATCTTGCCTCCCTCCCTCTCAAGTTAGCTTTAAAATTTTAACACAGCTGAAAGCCTAAAAAACATTTTTGGAGTGTCAAAACTGTATTGGAAACATTATAAAATATGAAATGGTGTTTATGATCTGTGATCTTGTTTTAGAATATACATATATAGGAGAATATTCTCCAATATTGTAAAATATTGGTATGTCTTAGTATATAAACAGTACTAAATATGGTTATTATGTGAAATTTTTGTATGCCACATAGAGAACAAACATTGTCTGCCAATGATCTCTTTAAATATGGCTATTATAAGACCTTTGTCTTCCAGAGATAATTATTTAATTTTGATTTATCTCAGAAAGTGTTTTCTACATTGTCTAAGTCCATAGTTTGTCCTTCAAGGAAAGCAATGGAAAGGGTTACAGGTTCTCTCAACAATGTTTCTGATATCTTTGATCTTATATACAATCAGAATAAAAACAAACTTCCAGGACTTTAATTAGAAAAATTACATGCCCTTGAGTATTGCTAACTTAACCTCACACAGAACAGAAATTAATTATATGGAACTGAGCTAATTTGTATGAGTTTTTGCAAGAAACATTGCTGCTTATTTCTGTGTTCTGTTTTGAAAATTCAAGAAAACCCTTTTTCCACACTGACCATCACAATGGACCGTAAGCAAAGTCAACAGCCACAAACTAAAGGACAAAACTTAGCTTCCACGGTGGTGCAAAGGACAAAATTAAACATCAGACATTCACAATATAAGATAAATAGAATTCCACCACACTTATCAATTATTTCAATAAATTTTCAGTGGCTTGAATTTCAATTCTAAATACTTATGCACCCAACTTAAATGCTCTCAGAATTATCAATCATACATTAATTGGTCTGAGCAATATGATATCCCATACCACCATAATAGCTGGAGACTTTAACATCCCTGACAGAACTAGACGAATCCTCTAAACAGAAACTAAACAAAGACACAAAGGATTTAAATGCCCCCTTAGAACAAATTGGCTTAGAAGATATATATAGCACACCCTATCTCAAAGCTAAGGATGATACATTCTTCTTGTCAGCCCATGGAACATACTCCAAATAAATCATATCATGGGACACAAATCAAACCTCAACAAAATTAAAAGAATTCAAATCATACTTTGTATCTTCTCATACCACAAGACAGTAAATGTGTAACTCAACTCCAAAAAACATTTTCATCCTCACAAAAAGGCATGGAAATTAAACAAATTTATGCTGAATAAGAATTGGGTCAAGGATGAGATACAAGAGGAAATTATTAAATTCCTTGAACATAATATCAAGGAAACTATAAGCCAATAAACTCTGTGGGATATGAAAAAGTAACAATAACAGGGAAATTTATGGCAGTAGAGGCCTACATCTGAAGAGTGAGTGGTAATGAAAAAAAGAAACAGAACACATCAACAACCTAATGAATCATCTTAAGGAAGTGGATCCAATACCAAATCTAGAAGAAGAAATAAAATATCCAAAATTATATTAGAAATAAATAAAATTGAAAGCAAAAGAATGATTCAGAAGATTAAAGAAACAAAAAGCTGGTTCTTCAAAAGGTTGAATAAAATTGATACATTTTTGGCCAGATTAATGAGAAACAGAAAATCAAAATCTATAATAACCTCAATAATAAATGAAAAATGGGAAATAACAGACCTCATGGAGATACAAGACATTATCTGTGACTACTAAAAGAAAATCTGTGCACAGAAATTTGACAGTGTGGAGGAAATGGACTAAAACCTGGAATCACACCATCTACCTATACTTAGCTAGAGGAAATAGATCTCTTGAACAGACAAATATCAAGCGCTGACATCAAAGAAACAATGGAAAATCTTCCAACACAAAAAAGCCATGGACCAGATGGCTTCACACCAAAATTATATTAAATCTTCAAAGAAGAGCTTATACTTGTCCTGGAGAACCTATTCCAAAACATTCAGAAGTAATGAACCTTCCGCAATATAATTTTTCTGTCTCAAAAATAAATAAATAAATAAATAAATAAATAATTCATTACCATTTTCCAACAAGAATACTTAAATATATAGGCATAGGTGTCATGTTTCTTATTTTATTTTTTATTAAATCATAACCACATAGATCATGTATACATTCCTGCATTTATGGGGTATAATGTGCTGATTTCATATAGAATTAGGAACACTTACATCACACTGGTTAATATATACCTCATCTCATTTACTTAATTATTGTGGTGGCACATTTCTTTTTTTTTTTAGACAAAGCCTCAAGCTGTCACCCTGGATAGAGTGCTGTGGCTTCACAGCTCACAGCAACCTCCAATTCCTGGGCTCAAGGGAGTCCCTTGCCTCCGCCTCCCAAGTAGCTGGGACTACAGGCACCCGCCACAATGCCCGACCATTTTTTGGTTGCAGCTGTCATTGTTGTTTGGCGGGCCTGGGCTGGAATCAAACCCGCCAGCTCAAGTGTACGTGGCTGGTGCTTCAGCCCATTGAGCCACAGGCGCTGAGCCGGTGGCACATTTCTTAAACTGATTGAGGCCACTTACAAAATTCCACAGCTAACATCATGCTAAATGGAGTAAAACTGAAATATTCTCCACTTAAAACTGAAACCAGACAAGGATGTCCTCTATCACCACCGCTAGTCAACATAGTGCTGGAAGTTCTAGCCAATGCAATCAGGCAAGAGAAGGATACAAAGGGCATTCAAATAGGGGAAGAGGTGGTCTAACTCTCACTCTTCAATGATGATATTATCCTATACTTAGAAAAATCCAGACATTCAACCACAAGTCTCCTTGTAGTGATCAAGAAATATAGTAATGTCTCAGGGTACAATGTCCTCAAATAAGTAGCCTTTGTAAATGTCAGTAACAGCCAGGCTGTGAAACTAATAAAAGGCACAGTTTCCTTCACAATAGCTTCAAAGGAAATGAAATGCCTACGAAAACACCTAACTAAAGAGGTGAAAAATCTTTTGAAAGAGAATTATGAAACCCTAAGAAAGGAAAAAGCAGAAGACATTAACAAATGGTAAAATACACAAAACTTTTGGCTGTGAAGAATCAACATTATTACAATGTCTATAGAACCCAAAGGAGATTCATTACAATCTCCATTCATATATTGATATTAGACTTTGAAGAAGTAGAAAAAATAATTCTTCTATGTTGCTAATGCCACTCATTCTGTGATATTTGGCTATGGCAGCTTTAGCAGAATAATATGCTTGGCCTTATGGGTGTACTGTTATTGGTCCAGTATGCTATTTGTGTTACTAAAAATGAATATAAGTACACTAACTGTTAGATAAGAGAAATCATAAATTCAGTTTCTGTTAGATCTAATGTTATGCTTTTCAAAATCTCAATGGCATTTCTTTTACAAAAATAGAAAAAAAAATCCTAAAATTAGGCCAGGCATAATGGCTCACATTTCTAGTGGCTCACATTCCTCCCTCACTGTGGGAGGTTTAGGCAGAGGATCATGTAAGGTCAGGAATTCCAGAACAATCCTAAAATTAATGTAGAACACAAAAGCCCCTGAATAGCCAAAGCAATCTTGAGGGGGAAAAAAAAAAAGCTAAAAGCCTCACACTTCCTGATTCAAAAATATATTACAAAACTATAGTAATTAAAACAGGGTGGTAGTGGGAGCAAGACAAAGATATAGACCAATGGTATATATAGGACTAATGTCATTAATATCTGATTTAATTTCTGTTATTTCTTTTCTTCTGCTGGGTTTGTGATTAGATTGTTCTTCTTTATACAATTCCATAAGATAGTTAAGTTTGTTGATGCACTCTTTTTCTGTTTTTTGAATGTAGGAATCTAATGTGCTAAATTTCCCGCTTAAAACTGCTTTTCCTGTATCCTACAGGTTTTGGTAACCTGTGTCTTCATTGTTGCTATGTTTAAGAAATTTAAGATTTCCTCTTTTATCTCTTCCTAAACCCAACTATCATTCAGCATAAGGTTAATTTTGAGGCTTTTGTTTGGGATGAACGTTTTTGTTGGAGTTTAGTTCCAACTTTATTATCTTGTGGTCTGAAGAGATACAAGGAATAATTTTTATTCTTTTAATTTGGCTGAGATTTGAATGTATCCTAGGATGTGGTTGATTTTGAAGTATGTACCATGGGCTGACAGGAAGAATGTATATTCCTTAGCTTTGGTATGGTATGTATATGTCTATTAATCTCATTTGTTCTAGGGTCACATTTAAGTCTTTTGTTTAGTTTTCTGCTTAGAGGATCTATCCAGTTCTGTCAGAGGGGTATTGAAGTCCTTGACAATTATGGTGATATGGGATATCATATTGTTCAGTCCAATGCTCATAGATCTGTGAGCATTTAAGTTGAGTGCATAAATATTTAAATTTGAAAAGGCTTGTTGCATTGCTCCTTTGACCAGTATAAAGTATCAATCTTCCTTTTTCTTTAGTTGCTTTAAATATGCTTGTATCTGAAAATAAGATTACAACTCCACCTTTATTCTGATTTCTATTTGCTTGAAATACTGTTTTCCACCCCTTAAGTGTGAGTCTTTATTTGTCCATCAAGTCTAAGTGTATCTCCCTGAGATAGCAAATGGAAGACTTGTGCTTTTTTTATCCAGTCATCCAGTAGTGCCTCTTCAGTGGCGAATTCAGTCCACTGACATTTATGGAGAGAATTGATAAGTGTGGTGTAGTTCTATTCATCTTATTTTGTGAAAGTCCATTGTATAGTTACATCCTTTGGAGCACTGTGGAAGTTAAGTTTTGACCCTTAGCTTCTAGGTGTTTACTTTACTGGTGGTCCATTGGGGTGATAGGTATTGAGAATAGGTATAAGTATTTCCTGAAGAGCTGGTCTTATTGTGGTGAATTTCCTTAGTACTTGTAAATCCACAAAAGATTTTTCCATCAATTTTGAAGCTTAGATCATTAGACACAGAATTCTAGGCAGAATTTTTTTTTTTTAATTTAAAAATGCTGAAGGTGGATGACCATGCTCTTCTGGCTTGGACGGTTTCAGTTGAAAAGTCTGCTGTCATCCTAATGGCTCTACCTCTGTAGGTATATCCATACTACAGAAATTATTCCAAAAAATTGAGAAGGAATCTTCCAACACGTTCTATAATGCAAACTTCATCTTGATACCAAAACTAGGAAAAGACCCAACTGAAAAGGAAACTTTCAGACCAATTTCACTAATGAACATAGATGCAAAAATTCTCAATAAAATCATACCCAACAGATTACAGCTATACATTGAAAAATCATTCATCATAATCAAGTAGGTTTCATCCCAGGGATGCAAGGCTGATTTAATATCAGGAAGTTCATAAATGTAATTCACCATACCAACAGAAGCAAAAGACAAGGACCATATAATCCTCTCAATAGATGCAGAAAAATTATTTGATAAAATTCAACATCGTTTTCTAACTAAAACATGTATGAATTTAGGCAAAGGTGGCACATTTCTTACTCTGATCAATCTCATCTAAGACAAGCCCACAATAATTTCACTAATAAATATAGATGAAAAAATACTCAACAAAATCTTAGCCAATAGATTACATATACACATTAAAAAATTAGATGTCACGATGAAGTAGTCTTCATCCCAAGAATGCAAGGTTGGTTTAACATATACAATCCACAGATGTAATTCACCATATCAATGGAAGTGAAAGAAAAGATCATAATGGATGCAGAAAAAGCATTTGATAATATCCAGAACCTTTTCTTACAAGAAAACTTAAGAAAACAGGCATGTGTGGCACATTTACATTTATTTATTAAAGGCGTCTCCAACCAACCCACAGTAATATCATATCAAAACAAGTAAAACTGAAAGCTTCTCCACTTATAACTGAAACCGGACAAGGACATCTTCTATCACCACTACTTATTCAACACAGTACTGGAAATTCTAGTCCATACAATCAGGAAAGAGAAGGAAATAAAGAGCATCAGAATGGGTACAGAGGAGGTCAAACACTCATTCTATGATGATGATATGATCTTATACTTAGAAAATTCCAAATACTCAAACACAAGACTCTTGGAAGTGATCAAAAATACAGTAATGTCTCAGGATATAAAATCAATGTCCACAAATCAGTAGCCTTTCTATAATAGCCAAGATGAGCAGTTAATCAAGAACACAATTCCCTTCAGAGTAGCTTCAAAAAAAGATGAAATACCTAGGAATATACATAACAGAAGAGGTGAAGTACTTCTACAAAGAAAATCACGAAACACTAACAAAAGAAATAGCAGAAAATATTGACAAATGGAAGAACATACCATGATACTGACCTCGAAGAATAAGCATTGTGAAAATCTCCATACTACCCAAAACAATGTACAGATTCAAAGCAATCCCCATTAAAATACCATCATCATATATTCAAGATTTGGAAAAAAGTGATTCTTCGTTTTGTATGGAACCAGAAGAGACCCCATGTAGTCAGGGCAATTCTTTGTAATAAAAACAAAGCCAGGGGCATCAGCCTATCAAACTTTACACTATACTACAAGGTCATAGTGATCAAAACAGCATGGTATTGACACAAAAATAGTCATAGATATTTGGTAATGTCTGATCTTTGATGAACCAAACAAGAACATGAACTTGGAAAGAATTCCTATTCAATAAATGTTGCTGGGAGAACTGGATATCCACATGTAATAGACTGAAAATGGACTTGCACCTCTCACCACTTACAAAAATTGACTCAAGATGGATAAAAGATTTACATCTAAGGCATGAAACCACAAAAATCCTCAAAGAAAATGTAGGGAAAACACTTGAAAATACTGGCCTTGGGAAAGATTTTTATGAAGAAGACTCCCGTGACAATTGTAATAACAACAAAAAGTAAACAAATGGCACTTAATTAAACTGAAAAGCTTCTGTACAGTTAAGGAAACAACAACCAAAGCAAACAAAAACCTTCAGAATGGGAAAAGATATTTGCATATTATGAATGAGACAAAAATTTGTTAACTAGAATCTGCAGGAAATTCAAATTAATAAACCAGAAAAGACCCAATGATTCCATATATCACTAGGCAAGAGATAAATACAACCTTCTCTAAAGAAGATAGACTAATGGTTTACAAACATATGAAAAAATGTTCATCATCCCTAATCATCAGAGAAATACAAATCAAAACTACCCTGGAGATATTGCTTGACCCCAATGAGAATGACCCACATCACAAAGTCTCAAAGCTGAAGATATTAATGTAGATGTGCAGAGAAGGGAACCCTTTTACACTGCTGTTGAGACTGCAAACTTCTAAAACTTTTTGGAAGGAAGTATGTATGGGCAATCCTCAAAGAACTCAAATTAGACCTCCCCTTTGATCCTGCAAACCTATTACTAGGTATCTACCCAGAAGAAAAAAAAATACCTTTGTCATAAGGACATTTTCACTAGACTGTTTATCACAGATCAATTTACAATTACCAAAATGTGGAAACAGCCTAGATGCCCATCAATGCAGAAATGGATTAACAAGCTGTGGTATATGTAGACCATGGAATATTATTCAGCCACTAAAAAGGATGGACATTTATATCTTTTGTATTAGCCTGGATGGAGGTGGAACACATTCTTCTTAGTAAAGCATCACAGGAATAGAGAAGCAAGAATTGAATATATTCTATTCTAATATTAAGGTAGTTCATGAGCTAATACAAGGTAGGAGTAGGGGAAAGAACAAGTGGAGAGAGGGGAAAGAAGGTCATGGTGTATGGCACACCTCTTTGGGGGCAGGACACAATTATAAGAGGAACTTTACCTAACAAATACAGTCAGTGTAACCTAATTCTTGTATCCTCAATGAATCCCAAACACTAAAAAATTAAAATAAAAAACTTTCTTAGAGTGTTAGTAGCTTCTAATATAGCAGCACTGGCCCCTGATGCCACTGCAGCTACCACTGCTGTAGCTTTGTTCCAATCTATTTATACAACCCATTAGGTAGATAGTTACCTTCAAAAGGAAACCTCAGAAATTCAATCATTGGCTGGTATTGATCAAGAAATGGTCAAATACCTCAATGCTCTTGAAGCCACTGTTCTTTGGATGAGTGAAAGGCAAAAAAAAAAAGTATTTGGATATGGCAAGAACTAGTATGTGATACTACATACCATTCAGTGAGCATAACTCCCATTCCATTTAAAACTTTGCAGAATTGGAATGCTGTTAAGTTGCACCTCCAAGGAACATTTGATAAAAACCCTAGGCTAAGATTTGCCTTGGTTCGAAGAACAATTAGGAAAATAACTGAAGCAATTGCAAAGAGAAGTCCAACAACAAACATTTAATAACTTTAATATTATGGCAAATTGGTTCAATCCTAAAACATAATTTTCTAGACTCAATTTAAGAATTTAGATTTTTGCTTCTCTTGATTTCATTCTGTTACTGTGTTTCTTGGCAATTATTAATGCCATTTGCAAGTTACGCTCAGGGACCAGATATGCTGAGGCCATGATCTCTCTGCAGATTGCACAACAACCAAGATTACTATCTTGCCCAGACCAAAGCCCTACACCCATTTATTTAATTGATGGTTATGCCCATTAATAAAACAAAAGGTGATGACTTTTGTACCTATAGTTTGTCTCCTTGGGGTCACAGCTCACCTCAGCAGGGGTGATGATATACTTCTATATTAAGAGTAGAGTTTGAATGTTTTTGCCACAACAAATAAGCAAGGAGACGGTTATGTTAATCAGTTAGATGTAAGCATTCCACATTGTATATCAAACCAGCACATTGTACCCCATAAACGCATTAATGTACACGGTTACTATTTAAGAATTAAAAACAATAAAAAAAAACACAGAAGGTCGGGGAGAATGTGGAGACAGGCTAGAAAAATTATAAAGGAGGCTTGGTGCCTGTAGCTCAGTGGCTATGGCACCAATCACGTACACGGAAGCTGGTGGGTTTGAATCCAGCCCGGGCTTTCCAAACCATGATGACAACAACAAAATAGCTGGGTGTTGTGGTGGGTGCCTATAGTCCCAGCTACTTGGGAGGCTGAGGTAAGAGAATTGCTTAAGCCCAAGAACTTGAGGGTGCTTTAAGCTCTAATGCCACAGCACCCTACCCAGGGTGACAGCCTGAGACTATGTATTGCCTCCCCAAGAAAAAATTATAAAGGAAAATAAATCAGTAAAGTATGAGGAGTTAAAATGTCAAGAGACTGGCTCCCTATCTTGAAAGCTGAATGTAGCCACATGAATAAAATGCTTAACTAGTTTTTAACTTTTGGACAAGTTAGAAGATTAGATCAGAAATCAGCCTTTTGGGGTGGATGGAAAAGATCAGCAGTACAGATTGAAAGGTAACAGCTCCCTTCTACAATATATGTTTCCTTTAAAAGTTAATTCTAACCCAGACCTTTTGTCCACTCACCTACACATTACTCCCCTTAGGTCTTATACAAGGACACCCATATGTCATGTGTAGGGACATAGTTTCCTTAACTACTAAATAAATTGGCTAATGTTATATTATAAATAATTACTGAAAACAAAGGCCTGATGATATTTCAAGTGAGGTGACATTTTCCCCATGCATCTTTATGTTGGTCAGAGTGCTTATCTGAGCCTCATCAGTTATTGCCCTGGCAACAGCTGAATATGAGAATTTGTTGTGCTGACCTCCTCTGCTTTAGCCAGGTACCAAGGATGTCAACACAGGGCAAACAGTGATAGGGGCAAACAGCAACAGTAAACTGCATTTTGGAATCCACAGAATTGTACCTTCTGTAGAATTCACGAAACTATATGCTCTACTATTACCATCAACTATCAAACTTTAATACATAGTTTGATCAGAAACTACTAGCAATGGAATAAATGTGATAGTGCTGATAACCATTACTTACAAATCTACCAATACAGTAGAATTTCACTGTCAATAATGACAAGAAAACTTATTGAAGATGACTGATTTTAGATAAATTTGTCAATGTATTGAGGGAAAGTAAATTATTTTGAGATCATTTAAATAATAATCACTAAAGATAATACAAAACATAAGTATAACATGAAATAAACCTTTTAATAGAATTATCAAAGAACTAAATGAAGTTACTTTTAAAATTTAAAGAATTTTGAGAAATAAAAAAATGTTATATTCTTCTTGGCTTTACACTTTGCACTGGCTGTAATATTTAGCATGCTGTTTGTGCCTATTCTTCATACTAGAGGGATTTGCACATTACCTTAAAATAAACACTTGACATTTGTTTAGTGGAACTTAACCTATCCAAAATTAATCAGATAAGTGAATCTCCTAGTTATGAAACAATGTAAAAATATGTAGTTTAGAGTGGTAAATTCACAATAGAAAATACAAGAAAAAACAATGTTTCCCCACTAAAAATATAAAACCACAAAGACAAAACTGCAGTATTTCACACAATAGCTATTATTTGACCTCTACTAATCACCAGTTAAAAAATTCTAATTGACATGGTTTGATAAACAAACAACAACAACAACAACAAAAATGCTCTACGTGCGATAAATGGCTAGTTGCCAGAATCTACAAAGAACTCAAGTAAATCAGCAAAAAAACCACAACCATATTAAAATATGGACAAAAGATATGAACAGAAGCCTTTCAGAAGATAGACAAATGCCCAATAAACATGAAAAAAATGCTCAACATCACTAATTGGTGAAGTACAAATTGAAACCACAATGTAACATCACTTTAACCTGTCTCATACTGACACAAGAGAGGGACCTCTCACGACCCAGTTGGTGAGGGAGAGTTGACCTGAGGGGAAATGGTGGCAAATGAAGAAATACAAAGAAAGATAGGGAGAGGCAAAGAAAGACAGAAGACAAAAGATAGGATAGTGCCAGGAAGACTGATTCAGCTGATGGCTGCAGCCAGCACCTGAACTGTGGAAATAATTTTATTTATACAGTATCTTAAGTTTGCATAAATCTTAATATATGGAGTAGAGATCATCCTTAAAGAGGAAAAATTGTCCTTGCTGATAGCAAAGAAAGTATGCATGGGTTATGTGACTTCTGGCAGGTGGAAAGAATGTTGTTAAAGGAGAAGCAGCTAGTGGTCATTTCCTGAACACCAATCCAGGTTGTGGGGGCTCTGCCACCCACAGCCTGCTCCCCACATATCCTCCCTTTTTATTTTATTATTTTTTCCAATTCATGACTAAATTATTTTTGTTGAAGCAGTCATTTGACTCTGCCTCTACAGAAGATAAAAATGTCTTTAGCCAATTGGCCAGGACTACAAGTGCCCAAGTGAGACCCATGCATACCAAACATAACAAATAGTTATCACTGGAAAAACTCAGGGGTGACTGACTCATCACAATGTTGTTCCAACTTCTTCAACTGTTACCTTGTGAGGGGCTTTGTACTCAGCAATGGCTTGGCAATGAACCTCCTGGGGTGTCAGTCTCAGCTTCTTCAAGAAGTTCCTCTGGCTCCATTCAGGGAGCCAATGAGGGCTACCAGTGATTCTAAGGAACGTACAAACATATCCTCTCCCCTATATCAAAAAAGGGTCAAGTCCTTACCAAACACCAGTCAGAGGATCTCTCCATATCACCTCACATTGTTTAGAATTAGGTGCATTCCAAATACTTTCTGCTGCTGTGTCCCTGGATATCAACATTTAAAGTAAAAAGGGCATAAGAGAAGGTTATGAGCTGTATTGGGGGATATCCTTCCCTTTACAATTTACAAACTTGAAGTTTAAGAGTTTGGTGAACATGTTCAACAATTCCTGGGTCTAAGGGTTATATGGAATACTTGTTTTGAGAGTAATAGAGGAAGTAGAGCAAAAGGAAAAGAAGACTTTACTAGTATAAGCAAGATAATTGTCTGTCTTAATGAGTCATGGAATTCCTGAAACAGCAAAAGCATTTAAACTATGAGCAATAACATACTGAACAGCTTCACCAGAACCTGCAGAGGCAAACATGAAACCAGAGTAGGTGTGAACTCTAAGATGAACAAAAGTTTTCCAATAGTAGGAACACGGGTCACATCCATTTGCTATAATTGACCTGTTAAAAGACCACAAGGGTTTACACTAAAATGAGGAACAGATGGTAAACAAAACATTTTCAGTCTGCAGGATGGAGAGGAACAGTCCATAACAATAAGTGGGGGGATCCTATCTTAATCCTTCCTTTTCAAATAGAAGCTCTAACTTCCCTTAAGGGAAAAGGGAAGCTGACCACTCCAAACTGCTTCCTGCTGAAGATGGACAATGATATGGGGGTGGGCATTTAGAGGTTCCTCAATCTTAACTTCAGAAGTAGGTAGCTTTCCCCAAGTTTGTAAAGCTAATTGAGTAATTTGCTTCAGGTAGACAGAAGCCTGATCCCCTTTATAGTAAAAGGAAAGTTATTTTTTTCTGCCAGTTTAGCAGACTAATCGGCCCAATTCTAATCTCCACAGTGAACAATCTCCTTCAGAAAGGCAAGTCTTAGAGACTGATCTCCAGGCATTAGGAAGGAAAGCCTCACCACTCAAAGAATCTACCAAAGCAAAAGTTACTGCGGGACCACACTCAGTATACACCTGTCCCAATTCCCCAAGGGCCTCAAAAGAAAGATTGATGCTGGGCAGTACCTGTGGCTCAAGGAGTAGGGCACCAGTCCCATATACCAAATGCGGTGGGTTCAAAACTAGGCCCTGGCCAAAAACTGCAAAAAAAAAAAAAAAAAAAAAAAAAGAAGAAAAGAAAGAAAGAAAGAAAGACTCATGCTCTCTAATAGTATTGCCTTGCTGATCTTCAGCCTCTAGCACTGGAAAGTAAGAAAATCCATTTAGACATTCGAGTTCATGCAAGGGTCTTTGATAGTGGAGATGTAAATGAAGATTTTAACTTCAATCCTTGCTTTGGTGCCACCAAAGGTAATGGTGTTAACAATGCCTTTCTCAGGAAACCTGAAAAAAATCATTTTAAGTTATTTCCCTTACTGTTGCCAGTTTTACTCTTAACCTTACAGTTTCTACAGTTTGTACCCTTAACCTTAAAATTCCCAGTGAAATCACAGGTACATAGACATACATATATATAGACTTACTCACTACTATGATTACCCCCCAAAACTTACTAACTATACAGTTTCACTTTTTTCACTTATTTCTTCTCACACAGGGGCTTTCCTTACCTGCTTACTTCCACTTTCCCATACCCTTGGGCCCTGTGTGAACTAGAAGGGAAATGATGGGGAATAAAGAATCCCTCACCTGTTTGAACTCACTTTTCCATACTCAAGTCCCTGTTCAGGCACCATATGTCACCTACTAACAAGAAAAAGGGACTCTCATGACCAGAAAGAGGAAGGAGAGCTGACCTGAATGGAGGGTGGGAAATGAAGAAATACAAAGAAAGACAGGAGATTAAAGATAGGAAAGTGTCAGGAGAACTGACACAGCTGGTGGCCACAGCCAGTACCTAAACCATGGAAAAAGCTTTATTTATACAGTGTCTTAAGAAAGTTGCATAAATCTTAACATATGGGGTAGAGATCATCCTTAAAGAGGAAAGGCCATGCTTGTCGATAACAAAGAATGTGTGAATGGGTTACGTGACTTCTGGCAGGTGGAAAGAATGTTGTTGAAGGAGGAGAAGCAACTGGTGGTCATTCCCTGAATGCCACTCCAGGCTTTGGTGTTCCTGCTGTCAACAGCCCACTCCTGACATCGACCCAGTCAGAACAGCTTTTATTTAAAAGTCCAAAAACGATAAATACTATCATGGATGTAAAGAGAAAGGAAACTTTATCCACTGTTTATGGAACTATAAGTTTGTACCACCTCTTTGGCAAACAGTATGGAGATTCCTCATAAAACTAAAAGTAGACCTATGATTTGATTCAGCAATCTCACTATTAAGTGTTTAGCCAAAGGAAAAGACTTAATTTTGTCAAAATGATATCTGTACTAAAAGTGTTTATTGCAGAACAAATCACAATTGCAAATATGTGAAATCAACCCAAGTTCTCAAGTCATGAGTGGATTAATAAAATATGATATATGTCTACTATGGAATACTGCTGAGCCAGAAAAAGGATGACTTATTGCCTCTTGCAACAATTTGGATGAAACTGGAGACCATTATCTTAAGTGAAGTATCTCAAAAATGAAAAACAAACACAACATGTACTCACTAATAAATTGGAACTAACTGATGTGCACAGAGAGAAGTAAAACTCAGTTGGAATTCAAACAGAGGGAGTGAGGAACAGGGGATGGGCAAAAATCTATCTAACAGATACAGCAAACAGTATCTGTTTCGTTGATAGGCACACGTACAGCCCTGAATCAAGCAATAAAAAAGTGATCAATGTCGCCAAAATATTTGTATCCCCATAATATTTTGAAATTTTTAAATATCAAAAAAAATGCCATCATTTCACGAAGGCATAGATTTTAGGTACACATTACAATGCAAGTTTGGGTTCATGTTAGGTCACAAATTCATTCTAGAACAGTCACATTTGTCATGAATCATAAAATTCCCCAATCTAATACATTCAGAATCTCAGTTAATAAAATACCACTGTTGAGGGAACTGAGCCCTGATCTTTAAAGTAAGTCTCGCTTCCTGCTTGAGAGACCCTGAGAATTATGGGAATGGCATGTGTGTTGTACGCATGCAGGAGGTCTGAAAACTCCTCCAAGGGAAAATGTATATATGAGGCATGGCAATACCAGGTCTAATGGTTATGGTAGAGACTCTTCAGTTTCCAAAGGTCTCTTAATCCTAGAGACAGAGGTCCTGCTTAAAGTCTGAGATTTTGCAAAACAAATTGGAGGCATTGGTTTGACACTTTCCATATTCCTCCATTTTTAATGCTGATGTGTGGGGAGCCCACTGGGAAATACCAGAGAACAACCCAACCACTTCTCCTCCCTTAACAATAAGCATTATTTTCACCTGTCAGAAGTCACATAGCCCATGCATACTTTATTAGTGACAAGCACAGTTTTTCCTCTTTAAGGTTGATCTCTACCCCATGTATTAAGATTTATTCAATCTTGTTAAGATAAAAAAGCTTCTGCACCGCCAATAACATAGTAAATATCGCTAGCAGACAGCCCTCAGAATGGGAAAAAATATTTGCAAGTTATGCCTCTGACAAAGGCTTAATAACCAGAATACATAGAGAACTTCAACGTAATTGCAAGAAACAAACAAGAGATCCCATCTCAGGATGAGCAAAAGAACTGAAAAGAAACCGCTCCAAAGAAGACAAGCGCATGGCCTTCAAACACATGAAGAAATGCTCACTATCCTTAATCATCAGAGAAATGCAAATCAAAACTACCTTGAGATATCATCTAACTCCAGTAAGATTAGCCCACATGATGAAATCC
>CAUYON010031259.1:0-28123 GCA_963573935.1 Arctocebus calabarensis
CTGGGTCAAACAAGGCCCAGCTATCGCAGACAACTGTTCTTGCCACTGACTCCCCGTGACATTTTCCAAAGTCCTGCAGCACCCGATACACGTACTCACATAACTGCACAGAGGCGGGAAAGGAGCCTAATTCCGTAACAGTGGCAGCGTCTTCACAGAACGCCCCTCTCGCTGAGCCCGTGATCCTGAAGGCCCCTGACAGGCAGAATGTTAACAGTCCAGGAAGAGCTCAACATAACAGTTTTTATCCTAAGAAATGTTGACCAAAAAAAATTAAATGAAACTCAAATTGATAAAAATTTAGCTTTTATGGATAAAGTAACGGCAAGAGAGGATCCCCTATCTCAGTTTTTTTTGTTTAGTTTGTTTGTTTTGTTTTGTTTGGGTCAAAGTATCCTGGAGAAAATCTTAGAATAGTTCAAATAAGCCTCCAGGTTCCATACAGCAGTGTAGTAGGAATGTAGCCAGTGGTCTTGTAGAGCTTCAGGGTGCTACTCTTCTTTCTCTCCAAGGGCTCAATAATGAACTTCACAAAAAAGGTATGTGCTGAATCTGAAAGAACACGTGGATGACTGTAATTTTGAAAGCACTCTGCAAGCTCTAAGAAAGACTTTCTGGATAAGAACTGGATTGGAGCATGTGCATTGGACCCCTAACAAAATGTGGCCCTTTTCTCCCTTCACACTGAGGGGAGCGTGGAGGGGAGTAAAGGGCAGGTGGAACCTGATTACCCACTCACAGTGAAGAAGGACAAGGGGCAATCGATGATGTAGAAAGTGAAAGAAAAACTCAGAAGAGAGATGAAAAAGCTATGCCTCTGCTGGAGGAAATGTTGCTGACCACTCTACTGATTCACAAGACCCTAGGATAAGAAAGGGATCATGAGGTCTGGTTCCTTCTTCGGACACAGTGACTCCAGCTGCCCCTAACCTGACCAGATGGATGACTCAGATTTGGACAAACTGCGTAAGTAAACTCTGCTTCTGCAAAGAAAAATGAGGAAGAGTATGTGGAAAAATGGGCAGAAATGTATCTTCCCCAGGCCCTGTGTTGGGAAAGGAGTGGGAATTCTCTCCTATGTGAAAAGAAGAAAAATAGGATGAAAGGGGGAAAATTTCCCATCAGAGCTCAGCCACAGTCGGTCTTAGATGAGACTAGGGTACGTGTTGAAAAGCTGAGTTATTTCTGCTCTTACTGTGATAGGCAGATTTCTGTCCCCACCTAGAGATTTCCATGTCCCAATTTCCAAATCTATAAGTATCTGACATGACCCTACAAAAGGGAATCAAGGTTGCCAATCAGTTTCTTAAGAGAACTGATTGTCCTGGGTTATCCAAGTGGGCCTAATGTAATTTGATGAGCTTTTAGAAGCAGAAAAGGGAGGCAGAGGGGAGTGAGATGGAGAGAAGTGAAGTGAGAAGGACTCAACCTGACTGTGCTAGTTTTGAGGATGGCAAAGAGGTGCTTTCATCAGAGGGTACTGAGGCCCTCTGGAAGCTGAGAACAGCCTTTAGCTTACAGAGAGCAAGGAGATGGCGCCCTTGGCCCTGCCACTGCGAGGAAGCTGATTCTACCAGCCACCTGCCTGGGCAAGATTCTCCTCTAAACTCCTAGAAAGGATTGGAGCTACAGATTTCAATTCAGTAAGACATCCACCAGACTTCTGACTACACAACTGGAAAATAATGTCTTTGTGCTATTTTAATCCCCTACATTTGTAGTAATGTATTGTGGAAACATTATAGAAGACAGTACATCCAGTCACGCAAAAGGCTTTTTTAAGATTTTAAAGGCATGATTGACGGATTCCCCTAATCAATCCTGAGAACATCTCAGAAGACACTGTCCTTCAGCCATCTCAGCAATAGCCACAATTAGAGATGGGATTATCTATAAATAATTTGTGAACATACCTTTTGTCTAAGGGAGTGAATCTCTGTGAAATACATAAGAGCCCCAGAAGGCTCCTGAGAATTTAGTATACACATGTCAGCAGGAACAACAGAGATCAAAGGTAATATTAAATGAAGGAAGCTGCGGGACCCTCGGAATTCCACAAAATGAGAGATTTACTCCATTTTGGCAGCTCCTTGCCGTCCAACCCAGGGACTGAACATCTATTTCCTGGTAGAACTAACGAAGTCCTCGTCATCTATTTCCTGGTAGAACTAACGAAGTCCTTCCAGCACTTGCTTGGTCCCCTTCCACCCGCCACCTCAGGTGCCTTGGGGCACGTGGCTGCCCTCAGGCCTGCCTCAAGTCTTTGCCCCCTGTCCAAAGGGATCATTTTATTTTCGAATTAAATAACCTTTAGGGGGCTGCTCATTCTTGGCTTCCAGCACTTCCTATCAAGTCAGTAACTTGTTACTTCTGAGGAATTTGCCTTTTCATGGACTCATCACTTTAAAAAGCAAAGAAAGGAGATCATATCTGGAGAATTTCAAAAGTTGCAACAACAAAGACTTTAGTCTCGTCATTCAGAGAAAGCTGCCATTCAGTTTTTCCGAAAGTTCTTTAATGAACGGAGAAACCATCTTTTTTAATTAGTAGGCTCTGTTTTGGGGGGAGCAGTTTTAGGTTTCTGGGAAAATCGAGTAGACATGATAGAGAATTCCATATACTCTCTAGCGTTCCCCCCCCCACACACACAGTTTTGCCTACTACTAACCTCTTGCATGTTTGCAGTAGACTCATAGTAACTGATGAACAAAGGTTGGTGCATTACCATTAACTAAAATCTACAGCTTACATTTTAGGTTGTGCAGTTTTGTCATTTTTTAAACAAAGGCATAATACCTTGCATCTGTCATTAAAACGCCATACAGAATGGCTTCACTCTGTAAAAATGCGTCATGGCCTATCTCTTTATCCTGCCTGCTCCCTCCTTTGAATACCTGGCAACCACTGGTCTTTTGCTGTGTATATAGTTTTGTCTTTTCCAGCATGTTTATGATTGGAAGCATAAAGTGTGCCACCTTTTCAAACTGGCTTCTTTCACTCAGCAATATCCACACTTTTTCTACTTTCTTTGATTTTAATTAAGCATTTTATCCGATGCCATGTTCTTTCCTGTATTATCATATATCCATTATACTGACTTTCTTACCTTTTAAGGCCACTCTCAAAATACCACGCTGCTTCATGTGCCAGCCCCTTGCAACAGAGTGGTCCTGCTCTGACCTCTCATTCCTTTAATTTATCTCAAAAATGTAATCAATGAACAAATTGTTGCCATTATTATTTTGAACAAACCATTATTTTTTAGATCAATTAAGAATAAGAGAATTAAAAGACTTTCTTTTACCTTCATTTCTCCTTCTCCTTTCTTTGTGCAGAATCAAGTTGCTTTTTTTCTCTGAAGAACTTCTTGTGCCATTTTTTTGTGAGGCAGATCTACTGACAGTAAATTCTCTCAGTACTTGCCTATATGAGAAAACCTTACCTCGCCCTCATTTTTAAGGAATAATTGTGTTGGATACTGATTCTAGGTTGAATTTTTTTTTTAATTGTAAATATTTCACTCCACCCTCATCTTGGTTGCATGGTTTTTGAATAAGAATCTGGTATAATTCTTACCCTTATTTCTTTGAAGGTAAGGCATTTTGTCCCTCCAACTTTCTTAAAATTTTTCTGTCTTTGATTTTCTATAGTTTTAAATATAAAATGCACAGCTGCAGACTTTTCAGTATGTATTCTGAATGGTGTTCCCTGAGATTTCTGGATCTGTGGCTGACTGTCATTAATTACAAAAATTTCAATTATTATTTTATTATTCTTATTTTTTTTCTCCTGATATTCCTGTTATGCCATAATATACTTTTTATAATGTATTACAGTTCTTGGATACTCTTTTTCATTCTATTTTACTTTTCTTATTTTTTATTTTATTTTATTTTTTGAGACAGAGTCTCACTATGTTGCCCTCAATAGAGTGCTGTATCACAGCTCACAGGAACCTCCAACTCTTGGGCTTCAGCAATTCTCTTGCCTCAGCCTCCCAAGTAGGTGGGACTATAGGCGCCTGCCACAATGCCTGGCTATTTTTTGGTTGTAATTGTCACTGTTGTTTGGCAGGCCCGGGCTGGGTTTGAACCCGCCAGCTCCACTGTATGTGGCTGGCGCCTTAGCTGCTGAGTTACAGATGCCCAGCCTCTATTTTGCTTTTTGTTTAAGATTAGAAGTTCCTATTGACATATCTAGAAGCTCACTGATTCTTTCCTGCATATGTCCAGTGTACAGATGAGCCATCAGAGGCATTCTTCATTTCTGTTAGTTTTTATTTTTTGATTTCTAGTATTTCCTTTAGAGTCTTTCTTAGAGTTTTAATCTCTTTCCTTACAAGATACATCACTTCTGTATGTTGCCTACTTTGTCATTATAATCCTATTTATTTATTAAATCATATTTAAATTCTCAGTGTAATAATTCCAAAATCTCTGTTATATTTCAACCTTGTTCTGCCGTTTATTTTGTTTCTTCTGGCATAACTAAAATTTTGTACCCTTGGAGCAACAACTCCCGATTCTCTCTCCTGCCCAGCTCCACCAGTTTGGCTATTTTAGATACGTCAGATAAGTGAAATCTTACAGCATTGTGTCTTAGGATTAGCTTATTTAATTAGTGACCATATTGTCACTTATGGCAGAAGCTTCTTCTTTTTTTAAGGCTGAAATAATCATCCGTTATACACACAGACATACATACGTGCTCACACATTTTCTTTATCCATTCATCTGCTGATGGGCACATCAATCATTTCAACATCTTGACTATCCTGAGCAATGCTGCAGTGAATCTGGGAGTGCAGACACCTCTTTGAGGCACTGAGTTAAATTACTTTGGAGATATATGCAGAAATGGGATCACTGGATCCTACGTCAGGCCTGTTTTTAACTTTTTGAAGACCATTCATACTATTTTCCATAACTACTAAAGCAGTCCGTGTTTCCCCCAGTAGTTCACTAGGGATTCTTTTCCCCCACGCCTCACCAATCCTTGTAATAATCACTGGATATTTTGATGACAGTCATTCTAGCAGGTGTGAGGTTAAAGCTTGATGTGGTTTTGATTTGCATTTTCTTGATGATTAGTGATGTTGAGCATTTTTTCATTTATCTGATGGTAATTTATGTGTCTTCTTTGGCAAAATGTCTGTTCAAGTCCTTGGCACATTTTTAAATTGAGTTACTTTTATTTGTCTTTTTGGATTTGGGCTCTTCAAGGGGGGTTGCTATTGATGTTCTTAATATATTTTGGATATACCCCCTTATTAGATACACAGTTTGCAAATATTTATCCTACTCTGTAGGTTACCTTTTCATTTTGTTGTTTACTTTACTGTGCACAGACTTTTTAATTTGACATATTTCCCTATAGAACAAAAGGCATCGTGTTTTCATCAGACATCCTTTGAGCTCTTTGTGGAAATCTGCTCTGTTTCTCTGGGCTGATATGAAGTCTTTTTTGTTGTTGAACCCATAAGAAAAAGAAATAAGAAAGTGGAAAGGAGAAAATGTAGTAAGCAATTACTTATTTGTGATTCTAGTTTTGCTCTCATTGCCTATGTCTGTGGTGATATACCCCAAAAAATCACTGCCAAGACCAATGTCAAAGAACTATTTCCCTATTTTTTTCTTAAGCAGTTTTATGGTTTCAGGTCTTTCATTTAATTCTTTAATCCATTTCCAGTGCATGTTCATGTGTGATACAAGGGTCCAGTTTTATTCTTTTGCAAGGGGATGTTCAGTTGTCCCAACACCTTTTATTAAAGAGACTGACCTTTTCTTGCTCTGTTCTCAGCACCTTGCGAAGATCAGTCGTCCATATACACGGCGTCTTATTTCTGGATTCTGTGTTTTGATCCACTGAACCTTATGGCTGTTTTTAAACCTGCACCGACGGGTCTCAATACTAAGGCTTCCTAATGTATTTTGAAATTAGGAAATGTGGTGCTTCCATTTCTGTTCCTTCTCAAGATTACTTTGGCTGTTCACCGTCTTATTGTTCCATATGACTTTTAGGATTCCTTTTTCTATTTCTGTAAAATATGCCTCTGGGATTTTTGACAGAGATTGCATTGAATCTGCAGATCACTTGTGGTGGCACAGATATTTCGCCAGTATGAAGTCTTCCAATCCATGAATCAAAGATACCTAATTTTGACAACTGTGTAAACCTGGAAGTGGAATGAGCTTGTTTTGTATATCTGTGCATGTCTATGATTATCTGTATAGACTATTTTCAAATATTTTTATGAGAAATCAAAGCTAATGTGTGTAAAAACTTACTGAATAAAAATGTAGAGGAAATGGATCCCTACATCCACTTTCAGGAACGTCCATCTCCTCCTAACTGCCTATGAGTAATCCTGTTCTCTTTCCCTTCACTTTCCCATGTGCCCAAAGCCCTCTAACCCCCATACCCTTGGGTGGAGCTCAGAGAACCCTGCTGTTCACTTGCCCCATGTGGAGGTGATGATTTCTGGCGGAGAAATGGAAGATGCTCACTCTTTCCTCTCCTCCTGCTCCTTCACCTCATTCTTAGTAACAGAAGGAAAGTGCTCCTTTCCAAAGACAGTTACTTCCCTATCTGGAAGGAAAATTACTATAAATGTGCACATCTTCAATGTGGACATTGTACAGCCCTCCAAATAAGCAGTGGCTCCTTAGATGTGTTATCGTGTATGGTAAAATCCATACAGTCATGGACAGTGGGACTTACCTGTTTTCCCCTAAAAGAACCTTTGTAGGAAACAGCTCAGTGAAATCTCAAAAGTATCCCCAGTTCTCACTGTTGTTTTCTTTCCCACTCAATTTGTGGCATTCAAAGAATAAAGTCCTTGCACTTTATCTTCTGCCTGACACTAAGAACAGGCTGATCCACAACACAGCTAAAAAGTGGGAAAGTATCATAACAGTAGTTCTTGGAAATAAATGTCTTTTGCCTGTCTTTTAATGTACATTATGTATTTAAGGGTACTTCATTCATTCATTCTTTCTTTCTTTCTTTCTTTTGTTTTTGGTTTATTTCAGTATATTATAGGGATATGTACATTTTGGTTACATGGTTTGCTTTTGTTGTGGGTGTCCCTCCTCACCAGAAAATATGAAATGAACCCTGTTCAAAGTCCCCTTTGGGCAGGAATTTACCCCTCCTCTTCCTCCCCTCTCCCCACAGGAATTTTGTGGAGTTTCTCTCCCCCATGAGCACATAGGTGTTGAGGATCAATTACTTTACATTTGGCACTGAGCATATGTGGGGTTTGTTTTCATTCTTACACTTAGGAGAATAGTCTCCAATTCCTTCCAGGCTGTTATGAAAGATTAGCATCTTTTTTTTTCTTTTTGTGGCTGAGTGATCTAGCCCATGGTGTGCATGTACCACATGTTGTTAATCCATTCAGGTATTGATGGGCACTTGGGTTTTTCCATGTCCCTGTGATTATGAATTGCACTGCCACAAACATTCAGGTGCAAGTGCCTTTTTTATAAAATGTCTTTTTTTCCCTTTGAATAAATCTCTAGTAGCGGGATTGTAGGATCAGATGGCAGGCCTACTTTAAGTTCTTTGAAAACACTCTTGCAGTCCCACCATCAGTGCAGGAGGGTTCCCTCTCTCCGCATCCATGCCAGCATCTGATTCCCCATCTGGGGAATTTATGATATAAGCCATTTTCACTGGGGTTAGGTAGAATCTCATTGTGATTTTGAACATTTTTTCTTGTGTCTATCTCTTTATAAAAGTTTCTGTTCATGTCTGTGCCCAACTTTTAATGGGGTCATTTAATCTTGTTGATTTGCTTGAGTTCTATGTATATCTGGTTATCAGTACTCATTATTTCTTTAAATAGAAACTAATCATTTAACATAACCCAAGCCACATGTCATTTTTTTATTTAAGTAAGAATACTAAAAATATAGCACTGACTCTAGTTACAGGGAAGATACTTGGTGTTTTGCCATGTGACAAGAATATAAAATATCTGGACGTGTACTTCTAAATACACAATAGATAGCAAGCAAAGATTTCAAAGGAAGTTGAGATTAGACAAATGACCTCAAATACTTTCAAACATTTTACTTTCATCAGCCACAAAAACAAACATAATTTTCCCAATCTATACAAAAATTAATTCTATTTATTTCATTTATTAATTTTTTATACCTAAATGATCAAAAACTTTATTCTGCAACAAGGTGTCTGGAACATGAAGCTGCATTTGGGGCACATTACAGATGAGGAATGATCCATATATGGTGAAACAAAACTCAATTATAGAATTATTTCTTAGCTAGGACCAGATACTCCAAATTACCAATGCTTAAGTAAAAGTAAAATGATTTGCCAACACTGAAGGGCCAGAAGTGAAATATGACAGAATTTAAACAAAAAGATACAAAAATTAACTATTTTAAATTTGAGGTTATAAAAAGTTAGTGAAAGAAATCCTGTGAAGAATGTAATACACTCAGAGGAGGACGGCCACCGAGCTCCACAGAGGAAAGTAGTTCTTCCCAAGGCACCTTTGAAATATGCATTTGGGAAAACACGAGATATGTGTAAAAAGGCATGGTTAATGGCCTTTTTGTTATTTTTATATGTGAAACTAAGGCCTTGCTAAAGCCAAGCAACCAAATGACTGAATATTTTCAGACTTCCATTCTATGTATGTATCTTTTCTTTGCTCATGATTAGCATCAGGGTGCCAGAGTTGGAGAGTGAATTTGGAAGTTCTCTATACTCACTGAGGAGCCCTTGCTCCTTCCTGTGAGAGGTACACACTTTGTTCTCATGAACATGTATGAGACAGCCATGCACAGAGATCTCCTTCTGAGAGTCAAGAGTACTCTGGACATAATCTTCACATTTCACATGAAAATACTTAAATTCAAGTTTTGGCAGGAGTATTTTTTGCTTTAATATGGAATCATCCTTTTTACTCCCTTTCCACACCTGGGGTTTTGATTTAGAAAACTTTTCCACTCTCATTCAACTTTAAAATCAGTAACAATAACAACAAAAATTAGTCCCCAGCGCCTTCCTCCTGTGTTCAAGGCATCCTCTTCTGTGTGTTCATGGAGACAAAGATGTCAACTCACCCTCTCCTTGATTCTTCTCAAAGAGTGTCTGTTAACAGAGAAACTTACCCAATTGAGGGCATTAAATAGCACAACAAGGTTTTTTCATATGATTTATAATGATCACAAACTTATGGGTAGAAGCTATAATCATCTCTCTAAGGTTATAAGCCTTCAGAAAGCCAAAAGTTTTAATTACTTCTCTTCATTCAAACAAGAACAAAGGGAATGTTGTTGGATATGATACCTCCACTGGCAATGCTCAAATCCGCTCTCCAAGAGAAGATTACCTTTCTTTTTAAGGTGCCAAGTAATTCTAAATGCTAAAAACAAATTTCCTTTTTAAAGTTTTATTTTAATCGCCACATAATAACTGTACATATTTATAAGGTACAATGTGATTTTCCATACATGTATATATTTTGAAATGATCAAATTTTGGTAGTTAGCATATCAAATGTTTATCATTTTCTTTTGAGGACATTCAAAATCCTTTCTTGTATTCATTTTTATTTCTTTTTCTCTACATTTTTTTTTGAGACAAAGTCTCACTCTGTCACCCTGAGTAGAGTGCCATGGCATCATGGCTCACAGCAACCTCAACCTCTTGGGCTCAGGTGATTCTCCTGCCTCACCCTCCTGGTAGCTGGGACTACAGGCACCTACCACCATGCCTGGCTACTTTTTTCTATTTTTAGTAGAAATAGGGTTTCACTCTAGCTCAGGCTGTTCTCAAATTTGTAAGCTCAGGCAATCAACTTCCTTACCCTCCCAGAGTGTTAGGATTACAGGCATGAGCCACCATGCCTGGCCTCAAAATCCTTCCTTCTAGTTATTTTGAAATATATCATACATTTAGCTATAGTGATCCTACTGTGCATTAGGACGCCAGAACTTATTCCTCCTGTCCAACTCTACTTTGGTACTCATTAACCAGTCTCTCTTGGTCTCCTTTCTACCTACCCTCCTGAAACCACTGCATAGCAAAAATAATAATAATCTGATTTTAAAAAGGGCAAAAAAAACCCCACTAGATATTTCTCAAAAGAAGACATATAAACGGCCAACAGTTATGTGAAAAAATGTTAGACATCACTAATCGCCATGAAAATGTCAATCAAGACCGCTCACCCCAGCTCACCCGAGCTCTTTAGAATGTAGGTGACGTGTGCTCTGCCATACTGCTCTACTTCTGTGACAGTAGAAAGGCAACACAGCTCGGTACAAGATACAAAAGCAGCTTGCTCTTCACTGCTCATTCATCCTGCCCTGAAGTGGAAAGTCTTTCCCACCTACTTCTCCCCCTCATCTCACTGCCTCCTCTTTACCTGAAAATGGACTTTGTCTGCTGATCTCAGTCTAGAGTGTGAGATGGCTCTTTCCTTATTTTGCCTTTCTCAGAATGTTATTTCTTTTCTTATCCTGGATAATAATAAAAATGATAATAATAATAATTGGCATTTATGAAGAATTTAGTATAGGCTAGAACTATTTGAAGTGTTCTCCAAAATCAATACCCTAAATTGTCACAATAACTCCATGAGGGGGTAATTCAGAAGTGAGCAAGCTTCAGTTGCCACGACTTCACACAGCCTGTCCAATACCAAGCAGGCAACAGTGGGAGAACCAAGATGCAGAGCCACGCAGTTGAACTTCAGAATTCCTATTCTTAACCACCACTCTGCTGCTCTGCTGTGTCCACCCTACTCCTTTCTCTCTCGAACCACCCTGCTCTTCTACCCTCTTCTCTTTCACATTCTCCTTTTCTGAGGGACATACCTCTTACTTTCTTCCTCATTGAAGATAGCTGACAGCTTTAAATAATAATCAAAATATCTTGTGATCCTAAGCAAAGAGTTTGACATTGCTAGAGATGGGAAGTAGAGGTGACATTGTAAGAGCTGACACCTATACCCCTTATTTGGATCTGGGGGTCTTGGGTGGGCAGGGTCTTTATAGCAGTGTAGGGGGGCAACTCAGTCTCCTGTTTCTACATCCTACTCTGGGGGCATCAGGGAGAGAGAAGACACATTCCGTTCTTCCCGGGATTTGTGCTCCCACAATGTGTAGTGCACGGGAGAGGCATACGGCTTCCGGGATCTTCCTCCTGCCTCCCCACTCTCACCTTCCTTCTTTGCCCATGTTGTAGCTGGCAGAAGGACCAGAGGAGTAGAGAGCATCTTCTGTCACTGGGTCCCTGGCCGTGGTAGACAGGTGCTTCCTGAGGACTCCTGGCTTGGTCCGGTTCTCCCTGCTGCTACTGTGGAGACCCTGTATAGACTGTGAACATAGTTCAGCTTGATTGAACACTTTCTGTTACTAGAGACCCCCTCAGAGAGGGGCAGTGTGACGCTCCTTTAGCCCTATGTATTAAACATTTCCCCTCTTCCTAGCTCCCTAACTTGTGGGATCTCAGCTTGCCTGGTCCCTTAAATATCCTTACACAATGTAGAAAACACATTCTCTGGTTTAGGTGTGAAGGCGACTATTTGACATTGGGTTTTTATGAATAGAACACATCTATAATTTACTAGAAACTATAATTGATTTTGCTGCTAAACTCAATTTTATTAATTCTTAAAGTTATATGAGCTGTTTGGATGCAGTGAATGTTAAACATAACAGAAAATCTATTGCTAGTCAAAGGGAAATCGTGTTTCCTTTAGGCTTGCTATGAGTCCGTCTGTTGTAGCGTTTGTAATGGAAAGAAGTTGGTAGTTTATGCTGTATTTGTCTTGTGTGACTTCAGCTGAGGTCTCATTACTTGCAGAACCACATTTAATTAACCTTTCTTTCTGAGGTCCAGAAAAATAAGATATAAAGATGAGCTACCTGTAAGTGCGTGTCAGCATGATTGCATATGGGTAAACGTGCTGGGATCAGTATGTAGAAAGAAGGTCACTCAGATTCTTTTTATATCAAATAGGGATTCATAAGCTCCGGTTTTTGTATTTGTTTCTTTTTTTTTTTTTTTTTTTTTTGAGATGGAGTCTAATTATTCACCCTCAGTAGAGTGCACTGGCATTATCCTAGCTCACAGCAACCTCAAACTCTTGGACTCAAGCAATCCTCTTGCCTCAGACTCCTGAATAGCTGGGACTACTGGTGCCCACCACAACACCTGGCTGGTTTTTCTATCTCAGTAGAGACTGGATCTCGCTCTTGCTCAAGCTGGTCTGGAACCATGGAGCTCAGGTGATCCACCTGCCTCAGCCTCCCACAGTGCTGCAATTACAAATATAAGCTATCATGCCCAGCCATAAACTTGACTGTTAAAGAAAATTCTATTTTACTGAGCTCATAGTGCCAACTGGAGTTGGTGGTGAGTACCAAGTGCCTGTTGGTTTCGGCTTCTCTCTGGCCCATGTCCTTCTGCATTTGCCATTCACTCTGGTCTGCTGTGCCTCTTCCTTAGGATGTGACTTGTAACCTTCCCTCTGTCACCTGTCCCTGTAACGCTGTACCTCTCTTGCCCTCTTGTATTCATATGGCACGAGTGAAATGGATTCAAGGCAACTGGGAACACACAGCATTGTCGTCAAAACCCAAGTCCTTTTTGAAAATGACCTGAAGTCAATAATCTGAAAGAATATGGTAATAAGGAAAATTACATGAAGCCAGACACACAAGAGTAAATGAAGAATCAACTTACCTAATTTGAAGAAATAGAAATCATCTGGATATCTATCAGCTTTGAGGCTAAAATACAAGATGCTATGTGAGATTCTACACAAATAGACTTGGAAATACAAATTATTTTGTTTTGTACTTGTCCCAGGATTTTTTCAAGAATTAACAATATTGAACGGAGAACTGCAGCATGTTGGAGTGTAAGGCGTGCGTCTGTCGCTACATGGCCCTGTGCTTTCTCCTCCAGCGGGAAGACTGATGCAGCCTTGCTGAGGGTCATCTGGCCAATTTGTGTTGGATGTCTCAGAGGCATCTCTTACCTTCCCTGCACTTAATCTTACTTCTCTGACTGTGTTTTGTAAAACACAAGACCGATGGGAAATGTGCCTTTCTCCCAGTTTCCAGAGGCCTTTCTCATTCCCTCTCACCTTTTGAAAAATAGCAGGAAGGCAGACTGTGATACACAACTCTTATCAGATGTTTTCCCACATGCCTTCGGGTTTACTGGTGGAAGCCTGCCAGCTTAGAAAACATACACTGCGTTATGTGTATTTTCCAGATTCTGTGTGAAATCAGGTACCATTTAAAAGACATTGACTATGCACTCCTCTTTCGCAATTCCCAGGTCTCTGACTTCCAAAATGTTTTCATAATGCCTGTCTTAGTGAACACTATCGTACTGACAACGTTTTCAACCCACATGCTGAGCTCCTGCTTCTTCAGACATGCCCTGCCCAAGGTGTGACCTTGAGGTTTAACTGTATGTCAATCAATACTTTCTTAAGCACTTACTGCATATTCATCTCCGTGCCAAGCACTTTGCCAGGGTCCAAAGAAGAACTATGAAAGTATTCACGGAGCTCTCCATTTATTTTAGGTCAAAACAATTACAACTTACAAGCTAATTAGAGAACCATTAAGACTTGAACTATCAGAATAACAGGAGTAGAATATGACTGAGCGACAAAAAACTCATTAGTTTATTTAGACTTCACTTTGAGAACGTTCATAGTGCAGGTGATAAACAGACTATAGCCTGAAAGAATGAATAGAATTTGGTGAATGAGAAAGTGGAAGAGAGATTGTAGAGGGAAGACAAGTGCCAGCAAACACTCCGGGGCAAGAATGACTGTGAGTCTATGACAGGCTGAGGTGCATACTCGTGAACAGGGATGTGAGTTTGGATGACAGGTAGATTCTCTATATTGTGAGTTTGGATGACAGGTAGATTCTCTTTCTCGTGAAGAGTTTATGCACTAAGGAGTGACACTTGGATTTTTCACAACAACACAATAAATAGAGAGAATGGTGCTGCTCAAAGTGGACCGTGGGCCACCCGCCTCGGAAGTTGTGTTGCACTCCTTAAAATGACATGTTTTTGTCACTAGCACCATAATAAGGATCAGAACAGTTCTGTCAGCCCACACCACTCCACCATGCTCCCATTATGGTCCCACCCTTCCCCCATTCCTATACATGCGTTGAAATATAGAAAACTGTACATCAAATAGTCAATTTTATTCTGCATTTAAAACTCAAAAATAGATACAATACCATCCTCACCTACAGTAACAAATGTTTCCAGGCTCCACATCAATTATATTAAAGACAAAAACTTTAGCATTGAGCCTAAACATCAACATTTTAAAAAACAAGTTTGCAGTGATGGAGACTTTGCATACTTAGGTGCACACCACCTTCCCCGCATCCTCAAGGCACAATTACATCACTATCTTCCATTTGGGGTCTCCTTTTTCTTTGGTCCCTTCTTCAATCAACTTACTTAAGTTGCCGTTTCTTGCTGCATCATCAATTAATGGCATTCTGGTTGCACATTTTTGATGAGAAATTCAAGCTCTCTTGTACCCTCCAGCTCTGTCCAGTCCTTCTCCCATAGAAGCAGAACCTACATTCATGTGTTCAGGGTGAAAGACACCTAAATTTCTTACTCTCATTATACTTGATTTGGATATGATTTGATTCTAAAAGTTAAACATTAAAAGCCATATTTTTATCACAATATGTAAGCACCATTTACTGGAGAAGCAGGGAAGTTGCCAGAATTACATGAACCCTAGACTCCAGGATGGAAAATATACCTTATTTACACTTTATTTTTGTCACTTTGTCAAAGTTCTCAAACCTTATTTACTCTTCATGTGTGCAAGGTACTGGTCTTAGAGATAGGATTTAGGGGGTAAACAAGAGAGGTAATCTCAGCCCTGATGGAACCTGCGTTCTGCTGGGTACATGAAAAATGCATGAAAATCGAATGAATATAGATTTTAATGTCAGGTGGTAACAAGTGCTATGAAGAAGAAAAGGTAGAATTCACAGCAGGGTTATAGAGAGAAATGGGGATGCTTTCCAGCGAGTGTGATTAGGGAAGTTCCTCTGGGGAGGAAGTCCTTGAGCTGCATGAGGCTGTGAGGACCAATCTCATCTGGAATGAGAAGAACTGAGAGTGAAGAGGCTGGGAAAGGACAGTGCAGCGGGGAGAGAGTGAGCAAGGAAGGAATGTTAACAAGCGACGTTAGGTTGTGTGTCACCCACACCATTTAGATACCTATGGGCCATGAAATGGAATTTTGCTCTCAGTATGATGAGAAGCTATTGTATTTTGAGCAAATGAGCAATATTCTCAGCTGTATGTGTTAAAAGGATAGCTCTGGATGTGATGTTTAAAACAGCAGGTTTTAGAAGCAGGGAGAGATGAGATGACCTTTGCATGAGTTTAGGCCTGAGGCGACGAGCAGGAGGAACGGCGGGGTGAGGAGGCAGTGTGAGGCTCCCCAGGGCTCAGCTTTGGGAGGCTCTCTCCCACGGCCGCTTTCACGCTCGGGGTGGGCCCCACTTTCCTGTGTCTTCTGTTTCTTCAGCTACTGCTCCCTTCTACTGGGCTTCCAGTAATGAGGACAGTTGTCAAAGTCCTTGTCAGCCTGAGAGGTGTTATTGTGTCACCAGGTTTGTCTGATAATCAGGTCTTGGTACAAAATTCAAGAATGGAGGTAATTTCTGTTAAAACTTTGAGCACATTTCTCTGTTGTCCTTCAGCATTTGGTGTTTGCTCAGGGTCCACAACCTTATTTTCTCTACTTTTTCTTATTTTCCAAATCCCATTTATTTTCTTCTTTAAGATTTAAAGTGTGACTTCACATCATCTATCTGGTAATGGGTCTTCATACATTCATTGTGCTGAGTAATTGGTGGAGCTTGTTAATTTGAAGTGTTCTGTCCATACTCATTTCCAAGAGCTTCTCATACGTTATTTCTTTGATAATTTCCCTGTCATGTTTCCTATATCCTTTTATTTGGAACTGCACATAGTTTGGCACTGAAGCATTTTATTTATCCTCTCAAACTTAATATGCTCTCTTCTTCCCCTCCCCCTCTCTTCAGTCACTATTCCATCCTGGCACAGTGGATTTTAATCTGACCTGATTGAAATCCAAGTGTTAGGAGGGCTCCCTTCCTTTCTGTAGGCTCTATGTGAAAATACGTTCCCTTAGTTTTTCCAGCTCCTAAAGGCTGCTTACATTTGTCAGCTCATGACCCCCTTTCTTCATTTTCAAAGCCAAGGGTGTAAAGTTGTGTCTGTCTGTCTCTCTCTCTTTCTCTCTACCCCCAAAGTCAGTAAAGATACTTTGCTTTTAAGGATGCATGTAATTAGATTGTACCTACCTAAATAATCCAGAATATTCTTTCCATCTCAAGATCCATAACCATAATTATATCCATAAAGTATCTTTTGCCATGTCAGATAACATACCCACAGTTCCAGGTATGAAGCTGGACTTCACCATGACCCATCATTCTGGGCATCACAACTGTCTCTGCATATGCTAACGTTCCTCTCTTATTCCCTTTGTGGCTAGCAGTGTGATACCATATTCTTCAATGATCATTTTATTGTGGTTCTATAAGAAAGAACGGTTAAGTGGATGAGCTTAGTTTGTTGTCCTTAATAGAACAGCACAGTGGCTCAAAGTAGTCACCAAAATAATTGAAAAGAGCTAGTAAAGTTTTAGCAAGAAAAAGAAATTTTATTAATGACTTACACAGCAAGCTGGGTCCTGTCCTGGTGATTGCAGGCCCCGTGGAAAGCTCAGTTTGGGGTTTTACATACAACTTTGATGTGTATCAGCTGCTTCTTGGAAATTTCTGAGGGTCTTAATTAACTCTGTTCTCAACCCACCCACAAGGTCTTAATCCGCCTCATTCCCATGGTAGTTCAGGTCAGCTTGACCCAAAACAACCTGAAATAGCCTAATCATATCCCTTGTCTGCCTTGCCCATATCTAGCTAACTGCTTAATGTCTTGACTCAGAAGACTTTCCCCAGGAGTTTCTTATGTTTATTATTATTTGAAAACCACCATCATATAGTGTTTTGAGTAGGGGAATAATACAACGAAACTTGCTTCTTATTTTTAAAATGTGTTGTGTATTTTCAAAATTATCTAGCATTTGCATCCCTTTTTTAAAGCTATTCTGTGCATGTAAACGTATTATAAAACAAATTCCCTTATGTAATCTAGGGAATAAAGCCCCTTATGCAGTCTACTTGACTACAACTAATTTCATATCTTAGGCCTGAGCCTTGTTATCAAGCCTTCTTGTATATTTCTAGCATTTAAAAGGACTCTGTACATGTTTGAATGTGGATATACTTTTTTCTATTTGTGTGTATGTATATATATTTATGTGTAGGTGTCTACGTTTGTGTGTATTTCTGGGGAGGTTGTGTGTTAAAGTGGTATCAGTTCTCTGGCTAGAGACACAAAAATAGCCTTCAAAATAACTTTTTTTTTTTGTAGTTTTTGGCCGGGGTCAGGTTTGAACCCACCACCTCCGGTATATGTGGCCGGTGCGCTACTCCTTTGAGCCACAGGCGCCGCCCCAAAATAACTTTTAAATTCAGGAAGAAATAGGAATCATCATAAAATATTTAGTCTACCCTTATGGTTTAATTATCTTAAATTTTTAAAAAGTTTATAATGTCTTTTAAATTCCTTGATAGAAATGATGTGTTTCCTGTAGTTCACTAAAACTTTAAAGTCCTCTAATCACCGGAATCCATTATTTTCTAAATTGTATTCCATAAAACCCTAGATTCCTGGACAATATTAGTACTGCTTGGGAAGAAGTGTATTCTCTGGGCAAATAATTTGGGAAAATGATCCACTGTACTCCTTTTCTTAAAGTATATTAAGAAAAATTATTATGTGGCAAAACTAAAGAAGCATTTAAGGAAACCTTTGGTCAGCCCCAAATATTCTAAATTTATTTATAATGAAATTTTAATTTGAGGATTATTCCTTAATAGCTCATGAGAAACTATAGCTCATAAACATACTTTGAAAGTACTGTCTGCCCATAGACTATACCTTTAATCATTTTGTGCTTGATATTTAGGCTTTATCATATACAAATACAATTCAGAGGATGATTACCAGACTTGGTTTTACAACTGGAAAGGAATTAGCACATGTGTTCAGAGGCGTGGCATCAGGCCCTGTGCTGTTCTTCCTCTGGCTCTTCGACTAGCTGACATTGGAGGGGGCATCATTTTCTAGAGTTGTCCATCTGACAGCTCAGCATGGGCCCCGCAGGTTTTGCAGGATTCCTCTGTAGCCAACAGCACGATGCCCTACTTATTCTAATTCTTCACCTCTACAGAATGTTGATTTAGTGTCAGGGGACAAGGAAGGACAGAAGAGAGACTGTGGTGGAGCACACAGTTCTTTTTCTGCTTGATTCTCCCCTGCAAACACTACTTCATCTAGCTCAGCCGAGAGAGCCCTCCAACCTCTCTCCTGGGAGACCTTGTAGAAAGTGTTCAGAATCAGTTTTTTTAGTCTATATTTTTGCCCCATCTTACCTCAGAAATATTTAAGATTTTCAAAAATGCATAATCATAGTCAAATGTTAATTTTTTTATAAAGACAGATCTGTCACCTTGGGTAGAGTGCCATAGCATCATCATAGCTCTCAGAAACCTCAAACTCCTCGGCTCAAGCTGTCCTCTTGCTTCAGTCTCCTAATTAGCTGGACTACAGGTGCCCACTGCCACAATGCCTGGCTAATTGTTTTGTTTTTAGTAGAGACAGGTCTCACTCTTTTTGCCGGTGGTCTGGAACTCCTAAGCTCAGGTGATCCACCTGCCTTAGCCTCCCAGAGTGCTAGGATTACAGGTATGAGCCACCGTGCCCACATGTGTTAATATGACCTCCATCCTTCCATTATTTGGACCTAAATTTAGTGCAATATTTTCCAGAAACCAAGGGCAAACAGGAAGTCTGTATTAATTAACAATAGTTACAATATTTGCTGGATACAAACAAATCAGTTGCTCAAAGAGAAGTATAACTATTCTTTGTATTAGAATTAGGGGCTTTGTAAAGAGAACATTTCAAGGTTTAGTCAAGAGAATTCTGCAAATCAGGCAAATTCATACAAATATTTCTCCTCATATTGTTAACAAATGTTGAAATTATCATACTTAATTATCATACTTATCATTAAATTATTACCATATTTGTTCACGATAATAATGTGTGTGTGTGTGTATATCTGTGTGTGTAGGGAAGGGCATGGTTATAATTTGGTACTAATTAGGTGTTCAGCTCTTGGCTGACCTTGAAGAAACTGAATTCCCAGTATCCGACCCATTGCTCTAAAAGTAGCAGATGCCAACAAAGCTTTGTTGAAGGTGATAATTATTCTTCAGAGGGAGAGCACATATTAAAAGACCCATCTGACTGTTTTTTCTACAGAGCTCATGCTAGCTTATACCACAGGCCACTTCAAAGCTGCTTCGCTAGATCCTAAACCTGTGGGAATGGAAAAAAAACTGTCTGCTAAATAAGATGGTGAGCCCATGTTTAATAATCTAAATCTCCAAAGCACAAGGTTGACTTTTCAAATATATTTTTTAAATGTCTATAGATTTACCCCTCAAGCCTTAGTACTGTCTATTGTAGACAGATATAATATTTATATAAGGTCAGAACTCACACAGAAGGAACTCAAACTCAGAATGGGTAAGGACATTGACCCATTCATTGAGTTAGTGATTGGCAGTGCTGGGACTTGAACCCAGATCTGTCTGACCTTATGTGTCATGATCTGAATTACTGTGCTATGCAGAAAGAGACCCTGCTGGACTTGAACTTCATGCTTTCCCCTACAAAGAAAGAGCAGGAAAGGCCACTGCAGACAGAAGGAGCCATTAAAACTTCAGTTGGTAATTCTGAAAATTCAGGTATTTTAAATCTGTTTTGATGCTCCTGGGTCTCCAACTTCATTTCTGCCGTCGCGTGAGCTGGCGTTTCTCCGTGCCAGCCTTTGTGTCCAGCTTCAAGAGCAGCATGTCTGACACGCCTTTTGAATCCCAGGGATGCTGACTTTCACAGGAGGCCTTACATCCTTTCATTTATTCTGTGTGCTCTTGGGGGGGGGTGTAGAAGTTGATAGCCAGGCCCTCGGTTTTCTCTCCGGGGATTATAGGTGTTGAACTACTTTCATCTTCCTTCATCTCTGTATTTTTTTTTTAAAGGATAACAGATCAAAAAGCCTCTGCGTTCTGCCTCCTCCTCTCTCCCAGTCATCCCCTCTCATCCTAAGTGAAATGTTAGTTGGAAAATCGCACTCGTACGGCAGTGGTTAGATAATTGAAATTCATTGTAGCAGGGAGAAAATCAGTTTGGAAGGCTTATTTCCTTGCCAATTCCTTTTTAGGATTTTTGACCCTGGGTCTTCTTTCGGGGAGAAGTAGAAGAAGGGAACAGGGATCCCTGGAATGTCCCAGAGCGAAATGATGACATCCCAACTCTGTACTCTGAGAAGTTCTGTTTTCCTTACAGGCAGGCACCCCTCTTCTCTGCTGCCGTTTAGATGTTCCGTTTGATGTGAAGGGCTCCTGCAAAGCATCATTAGCAAGCACTATTTGAGGTTTCTGTGTTCTGTGTTCATATTAATGTGAAGGCTTGTCAAACATCCCCCTTTTAAAAAACGCTCTAAGCGGGCTGACAGCCTGATCTGTTTCTTCTTCACTATTTCCCACAGACACGTTAACAGGAAGCATTCATTTGTCAATGAAAATGATCTATCCCCCTTTTTTGTGAGAAACTTGGCTTAAAAGAATATGTTCTCCTCTGACAAGTATAAGACTGGCATTAGCCAGAAAGAGAAAGTGTAATTTGAAAGTTTAATTTTCTGATTCGTTGAATATAGTAGACACGGGCTGGGGCACAGACTCACAATGTTAAAAGATTTGGAGGAATATGAAAGGTAGAAAGACAATGTTAATATTCTCTGTGTGTATATATGATGGCCCTGGGATGGTAAAAGGATCATAAATAGAAAAGAAATAGGTAAAAGAAGTAAAATGGGAAAGTTTACAACCCTATGAAGTATTAGTTTCTGCTCTCCAAATTCATTTTTTTTGGCTATAATCAAGATTCATAAAGATAATGATAAATTGTTGTGATTATAACGGGTTCTATGGATTTTAATAAAGGAAAAATACTTGTGTCACCAGGGACAGAAATAATATAGAATAATAATATATTAAAACCTTTAATACGTAATGGAAAGCCATTAATATATAAAAAGACTTTCTGACATTTTCATTACTTTATAAGCTTATATTTCCAAAGTTAGCAACCAAGAATCTGACTTATTTAAAGATACTAAAGTAAGATTTTAAAATTGCCCAGAAAAAGGAACTTTCTCACTAATCTGCATTTACTTTTTAATCAACCTTTTATCAAATATAATTACTCAATTAATTACTTAGACTCTTAAAATTCCTTGAAATCACTCTAGAGGTGCTGAGGCAAACAGAACTTTTAAAATGTACATGTGTGACATTCAATTTAAAAATTACCAGACATATCTAAGGACAGGGTAAAAGGAAAAAACAGACAGAAAAGAAGTTACCTAACATAACCCAGATACTGAAGTTACTAGACATAGAGTCTGAGATAACTGTGGTTAATATGTTTAAGAAAACATATGTTAAGCTGAAAAAATTCACCAGAGAACTGGAATATGTAAAGCCTAAGAGAATAGAAATTCTAAAACATAAAAATTACATTGATGGGAAGCTGAAAGTCAATGTATAGGTTTATCACAACTGATAAGATACAGTTGAGGAAAAATAATTAATTCACTGGAGATGTGTCAATGAGAAATATTCAGACTGAAGTATAAAAACTAAAATAACAGAAAATATTTATAAAGAGAAATAAAGTATGTACGGACATATGATATAAATATAATTGGAGTTTCAGGTGCAGGAGGAGGAGAGGAAGTGAGTTTGTGGAAAAACATTATTTGAAGGGACAATGAGTGAGAATTCTTCAAATGAGCAGAAGGAATGAGGCAAGATTCAAGAAGGGCTATGAACAGCAAGCAGAATAAATAGTAAGAATTATAAAAATTAAAAAGAAATTTACAGGGAGCGGAGCAAGATGGCTGACTGTAAGCAGCTTCTGAAGAAGCCTCTTGTCCAAAAGGGAAGATAACCTCCAGAAACTGTGCAATTAAGCTGTATACTGGAATCCCAGCTGAGAGAGAGAGAGAGAAGTGATTTCTGCGGGTCACCTCTGCTGCGACCCCAAGAAAGCAAGCTTCAGGTACAAAATTCATCTGAAAGGAAGAGTGTCCGTCCCCTCCCCCAAGAAAGCTCTGAGTTTCTTGCTTTTCTGTTTCCTTTCTTTTTTTTCTCCTCTTTGCTCCTGTGGGTTTTCTACAGACAAGCAGTGAACTGTGGACCTCTTGTCTTACCCCATGGAAGAGTGCTGTGGGAATTGGGGTGTGCTTCCCCTGAGCACTCCAGTGTGACTCTGAAAACTCTATTGCTAGGCAGAAAAACTGAACTAAAGTTTTCTCCACCCTCTGAACTTACTGTATACCCTTCCCCCCTTACCTGACGAACCAGAAGCCTAACCCCCACTGAGAGAGGGAGGAGGTCACTGAGCAGCAAGCACCCCCAACCCCACCTGCTGGAACAAGCGCCCCGCCAGGAAAAGACTCTGGGGGCGGGGGGGCTGCGGCGAGCTACCCTCCCCTCCAGCCAGGGAAGCTGCAGGCGAGTGCCTGGCCCTGTGCCCCATGCTTGCTGTGCTTCTGCAGGTCTGTCGTCTATTAGAAACTCTACTGGCAACTGCCAGGCCTCTGCAGGTCTGCCCCCAGCCAGGAACTCCCTCAGCAACTGCGCGGGCACCCACAGGGCCCCTGCAGGCCAGTCCCTGGCCAGTAATCCCCTGGTGACTGTGCAGCCCTGCGCCCTGAGCCTGCAGAGCTTCTGCAGGCCTGCCTTCTGCTAGGAACTCCGCCTACAACTGCCAGGCCTCTGCAGGCCCGTCCCCCAGCCAGGAATTCCTCCGGCAGCAGCCTGGCCCTGAATCCTGTGCTTGCTGGGCTTCCGCAGACCCACTGTCTATTAGACACTCTGCCAGCAAATGCCAGGCCTCTGCAGGTCTGCCCCCGGCCAGGAACTCCCCCCGCAACTGCATGGGCCTCTGCCTGGCACCTGCAGGGCCCCCGCAGATTCAACCCTGGCCAGTAAATCCCCTGGCAATTGTGTGGCCCTGTACCCTAAGCCTGTAGAACTTTTGCAGGTATGCCTTCTGCCAGGAACTCTGCCTGCAACTGTCAGGCCTCTGCAGGATGGCCCATGGCCAGGAACTTCCCCAGCAACTGCCTGGCCCTGCGCCCATGCTTGGCAGGCTTCTGCAGGTCCACTGTCTGCTAGAGACTCTGCTGGCGACCACCAGGCCTCTGCAGGTCTGCCCCAAGCCAGGAACTCCCCTGGCGACCACACAGGCCTCCACCTGGCACCCACAGGGCCCCTGCAGGTCCGCCCCTGGCCAGTAAATCCCCTGGCAACCGTGCGGCCCCCACACTGGAGCCTGCAGGGTTTCCGCAGGCCTGCCTTCTGCCAATAACTCCAACTGTCAGGCCTCTGCAGGCCCACCCCAGGCAAGGAACTCCCCCAGTGACCACCTGGCCCTGCGCCCAGTCCTTGCTGGACTTCTGCAGGTCCGCTGTCTGCTACAGACTCTGCCGGCAGCTGCCAGTGCTCCGCTGCTTTGCCCCTGGCAAGGAACTCACCTGGCAATTGCACAGGCCTCCGCCTGGCACCCACTGGGCCCCTTCAGGACCATCCCTGGCCAGGGACAGTCCCTGTGACCACACGGGTGTCCACCTGGCACACACAGGGCCTCTGAAGGTCAGCCTTCTACCAGGGACTCCACTGGCAAGCTCCAGGCCTCTACAGGCCTGCTCCCAGCCAGGAACTCCCCCAGTGACCGCCAGGCCCTGCAACTCACACTTGCTGGGCTTCTGTAGGTCTGCTTTCTGCCAGGGACTCCGCACATGACTGCCAGGCCCCGGGCCAGGGTCACTCCTGGCAACTATGCAGGCCTCTGCCTGGTACCCACAGGGCCTCCACAGGCCAGCCTTCTTCCAGGGACCCCAGTGGCAACCGCCAGGCCTCTCTGCAGGCCCACTGCTGGCCAAAAACTTCCCGGACAACTGCATGGCCCTGCGCCCACCACTTGAAGGGCCAGATGCAACGGTGAAAAACAACCATAGGGTGGAATCAACAGAAAAACTCTGGAAATATGAATAATCAGAGTAGACCAACCCCTCCAAGTAATGACCAGAGTAGACCAACCCCTCCAAGTAATGACCAGACACAGCACAAGATCTCCTGCATAGGCAAATGGCTGAGATGTCTGAAATCGAATTCAGAATCTGAATTGCAAATAAGATCAGCAGAATGGAGGAAAAGATGGAATTAGAATTTCAAGCAGTAATTCAAAAGATGACCCAAAAGATGTCAAGAATTCAATGAATTCAAAGACAAAATGATCAAAGATTTTGACTCATTGAGACAAGAAGTTGCAGCTTTTAAAGACCTGAGAAATAAAGTAGAATCCCTCAGTAACAGAATGGAGCAAGCAGAAGAAAGGATTCTGACATTGAAGACAAAGCTTTTCAATGCTCTCAAACCTCCAAAGAGCAAGAGAAATGGAAGGCAAAAACAGATGACTCTCTTGGAGAGCTCTTCGATAACTCGAAGAAAACTAATATTTGCCTCATAGGGATCCCCGAAAGCAATGAAACAGCTCACAAAACAGAATCTCTTATGAAAGAGAATTTTCCAGACATGCCAAGAGATTCTGAAATTCAGATAGCAGACAGTTTCAGAACCCCAGCATGACTCTACCTGAATAAGACATCCCCCAGGCACATCATAATTAAGTTCACTAAAGTAAATATGAAGGAGAAAATTTTGAAAGCAACCAGACACAAGAAATCTATTACCTACAAGGGGAAGAATATTAGAATAACTGCAGATCTCTTTGATCAAACCTTTCAAGCAAGAAGAGAATGGTCATCGACTTTTAATCTCCTAAAACAAAATAACTTTCAACCCAGGATCCTGTATCCAGCCAAACTGAGTTTCATTTATGATGGAGAAATGAAATACTTTAATGACATCCACATGTTGAAGAAATTTGCTATAACCAAACCAGCTTTCCAGGATATTCTCAGACCTATCCTCCATAATGACCAACATAATCCTCCCATGCAAAAGTAAACTCATCCAGAAACTGTTTATCAAATTCCAACTTCCACAATGACAAAAGGATTAAAAATGTCCACTAGATTTTCTAAGATTTATCAATATTTTCAATTAATTTGAATAGTTTAAATTGTCCTCTAAAGAAGCATAGATTGGCTGACTGGATACAAAAACTCAGGCCAGATATCTGCTGCATACATATCTTACCTTAAAAGAAAAATTTAGACTCAAGGTGAAAGGATGGTCATCTATATTCCAGGCAAATGGAAAACAGAAAAAAGCAGGTGTTGCAATCGTATTTGCAGACACAATAGGCTTTAAACCAACAAAAGTAAGGAAGGATAAAGATGGACATTTTATATTTGTTAAAGGTAATACTCAATATGATGAGATTTCAATTATTAATATTTATGAACCCAACCAGAATGCACCTCAATTTATAAGAAAAACTCTAATAGACATGAGTAAGTTAATTTCCTTCAGCTCCATAGTAGTTGGAGATTTTAATACTCCTTTAGCAGTGTTAGATAGATCCTCCAATAAGAAGCTAAGTGAAGAAATTTTAGATTTAAACTTAACCATTCAACAACTGGATTTAACAGACATCTACAGAACATTTCATCCTAATAAAATTGAATACACATTCTTCTCATCAGCCCATGGTACATACTCCAAAATTGATCACATTTTAGGTCACATGTCTAACCTCAGCAAATTAAAAAAAATAGAAATTATTCCTTGCATCTTCTTGGACCACCATGGAATAAAAGTTGAACTCAACAATAACAGGAATCTACAAACTCATACAAAAACATGGAAGCTAAATAACCTTATGCTGAAGGATAGATGGGTCATAGACAAGACTAAGAAAGAAATTACCAAATTTTTGGAACAAAATGAAAATGAAGACATGAATTATCAGTACCTCTGGGATATAGCAAAGGCCGTTCTAAGAGGGAAATTTATCACACTGCAAGCCTTCCTCTAGAAAATAGAAAGGGAGGAAGTTAACAACTTAATGGAACATCTCAAGCAACTGGAGCAGGAACAACTTTCCAACCCTAAACCCAGCAAAAGAAAAGAAATAACCAAAACTAGAGCAGAATTAAATGAAATTGAAAACAAATGAATTATACAACAGATCAATAAATCAAAAAGTTGGTTTTTTGAAAAGGCCAATAAGATAGATAAAACTTTGGCTAACTTAACCAGAAAAAAAAGAGTAAAATCTCTAATTTCTTCAATCAGAAATGGTAAAGCAAAATAACAACAGACCCTTCAGAAATCTAAAAAATCCTCAATAAATACTACACTCTCTACTACACTGAGAAAATGTACTCTCAGAAATATGAAAATCTGAAGGAAATTGACCAATATTTGGAAACACACCACCTACCAAGACTTAGCCAGAACCAAGTGAAAATGTTGAACAGCCCTATATCAAGTTCTGAAATAGCATCAACTATACAAATTCTCCCTAAAAAGAAAAGCCTGGGACCAGATGGCTTCATGTCAGAATTCTACCAAACCTTTAAAGAGGAACTAGTACCTATATTACTAAATCTCTTCCAAAATATAGAAAAAGAAGGAATACTACCCAATACATTCTATGAAGTAAACATCACCTTGATCCCTAAACCAGGGAAAGACCCAACAAGAAAAGAAAATTATAGACCAATATCACCAATGAATATTGATGCAAAAATATTCAACAAGATCTTAGCAAACAGAATCCAGCAACACATCAAACAAATTATACACCATGACCAAGTGGACTTTATCCCAGGATCTCAAGGTTGGTTCAATATACGTAAATCTATAAATGTACTTCAGCACATAAACAAATTAAAAAATAAAGACCATATGATTCTCTCAATTGATGCAGAAAAACCTTTTGACAATATCCAGCATCCTTTCATGATTAGAACACATAAAAAAATTGGTATAGAAAGGACATTTGTTAAACTAACAGAGGCCATCTACAACAAACCCACAGCCAATATTGTATTGAATGGAGTTAAATTGAAGTAATTTCCACTTAGATCAGGAACCAGGCATGGTTGCCCATTATCTCCTCTGCTCTTCAACATTGTAATGGAAGATTTAGCCATTGCAATTAGGGAAGAAAAGGTGATCAATGGTATCCACATAGGGTCAGAAGAGATCAAACTTTCACTCTTCGCAAACGATATGATTGTATATCTGGAAAACACCAGGGATTCTACTACAACACTTTTAGAAATGATCAAGAAATACAGCAGCGCCTCAGGCTACAAAATCAACACCCATAAATCTGTAGCCTTTATATACATCAACAATAGCTAAGCCGAAAAAACAGTCAAGGACTCTGTTCTTTTCACAGTAGTGCCAAAGAAGATGAAATATTTGGGAGTTTACCTAACAAAGGATGTGAAAGATCTGTATAAAGAGAACTATGAAACTTTAAGAAAAGAAATAGCTGAAAATGTTAACAAATGAAAAAACATACCATGCTCATGGCTGGGAAGAATCAATATTGTTAAAATGTCTATACTACCCAAAGTAATATATAATTTTAATGCAATTCCTATTAAAGCTCCATTGTCATATTTTAAAGATCTTGAAAAAATAATACTTCATTTTATATGGAATCAGAAAAAAACCTCGAATAGCCAAGACATTACTCAGAAATAAACACAAAGCAGGAGGAATCACGCTACCAGACCTGAGACTGTACTATAAATCAATAGTGATCAAAACAGCATGGTACTGGCACAAAAACAGAGAGGTAGATGTTTGGAACAGAATAGAGAACCAAGAGATGAATCCAGCTACTT
>CAUYON010031261.1:0-11684 GCA_963573935.1 Arctocebus calabarensis
GTCTTTATATAGTGATCAAGAAAATGCCATGAAGGCTATCTGTAACAGTATGATCAAAATATTTCTGAATGTATATGAAACACATTGTGCCCTATGATTGCACCAATGTACACAATTATGATTCAATAAAATTATAAAAAAAAAAAAGACTACCCAGGTTTTTATCTCAGCTTTGCCACTTATGAGCTCTGTGACTTCAAGCCAGTTGCTTTTCTCTGTGCCTCAGTGTCCTTATTTGTGAAATGGAAGACTAATAGTATCTACTTCATAGGTTTATTGTATTAAATGATTTAATATGGATAAAGTTTTAGAACAATGTCTAGTATATAGTAAGCATACAATAAATGTTATTCTCTTTGAAAGAAATAAGTAATCTTATTTTAAAAGTTGACAAGTGATATTGACAGTTTACAAAAGAAGTTATATACATGAACAAAAAATTGCTCAAAATTGCACATCATCAGAGAAATGCAAATTTTACCCCACTCAGAATGCCATTATTAAAAAGTCAGAAAATAAGAGATGCTGGCATGGGATGCAGAGAGAAAGCAATGCTTATACATCATTTGTGGTTTACAAATTAGTACAACCTCTATGGAAAACATTAATGAAAAAAGGCACCTGCACTCAAATGTTTATTGCAGAACAATTCACAATTGCAAAGACATGGAATCAACCTAAGTGTCCATCAATTCTGGAGTGGATAAAGAAATCCTGTGCTGCATATTGCAAGGGTACATGTCAGCTCTATTAAGTATAGAGTATAAATGTCTTAACACAATAATTAAGTAAATGAAGTGAGGGATATATTAACCAGTATGATGTAAGCATTCCAAATTGTATATGAAATCAGCACATTATACCCTATAAATGCATTAATGTATGCATGATCTACTTCTTTATGATTAAATCTAAAAAAAGGAAATGTGGTATATATATACACACACACCACACACACACACACACACACACACATATATATATATATACTATAGGGTACTATATACTATAATATATATATCTAGTATATCATATACTATATATTCTATTATACTAGTATAATATAGTATAGTATAGTATAGTATTATATACTATTATATATATAGTATATAGTACCCTACTATATATGTCAGATCTATTAAGTATAGAGTATACACATACACCACACACACACACACACACACACACACACACATATATATATATATACACACTATAGGGTACTATACATTATAATATACTACATATTATATTATACTAGTATAATACAGTATAGTATACTAGTATAATATATACACATATATTATACACACATATATATATATACACTATAGGGTACTATACATTATAATATACTATATATTATATTATACTAGTATAATGTAGTATAGTATAGTATAGTATACTAGTTTAATATAGTACAGTATAGTATATTATAGTACTAGTATAGTATTATATACTATAATATATATATATAGTATATAGTACCCTACTATACATGTCAGATCTATTATGTATAGAGTATACACATACACCACACACACACACATATATATATATATATACTATAGGGTACTATATATTATACTATACTATACTATACTATGCTATACTATAGTATAGTAGTATTATATACATGATCCACTTCTTTATGATTAAATTAAAAAAAAGGAAATGTGGAATGTATACGCACACACACACACACACATATATATATACTATAGAGTACTATATGCTATAATGCATATATATATAGTATATATGCATATATACTATAGAGTATTTCTCAGCCACAAAAAGGATTATGCATATGTATATTTTATATATATGTATATATATTTATATATAAAATAAATGTATAAAGTAAATGTTAAGTGGTTTAGAGCACTGGTCAGGGTACTGGATTTTCAGTATTCAGCTTTCAAAATACCCTGGTTAGCTACAAGGAAATTTGAATGGCTTCTTCTCTATATGGGAACATGTTGCCTCTGTTCAAAGAGCAGGACTCCTGGAAGGATGGGTGTCTTGTCTTGAAATTTTTCAAGTATGTGTCCTTGCTGGTGAATGATCACCTCAGCTAGTTTCTCAGTGTGAGGCTTAATTGCTTCTGAGTTACTTTTCTTTTCACTGAGCAGTGCTTGGCACATAGGGGGCACCCAATAAATGTTAGTTGAAAGAAGGAGAAACAAGAAATTCCAAGAGAACAGAGAAAGTTGAAGAGGGAAAATAATACAAAAAAGGCAAATAAAACACTTCACCATTTTTCTTGTTGAAAAAGGCACAAGTTTGTGGACTGTAATTTTCTACCTCATGCTAATGAGGATAAATGGAATCTAGTCAGAACCTGGTAACATTGTATATCTTTAAAGGAACAGTGAAAATTCTAAAGTCTTACAGAGAGAAAAAGACTTTTACATGAATTTAAAATGTAGACTGACCAAGCTTTAAGAACACCATGTGCTAAAAGGCAAATGCTATGAAAGTCATTATTGGGATAGTCTCAGTCTGTTTTGTGCTGTTGTTATGGAAAGCTACAGACTGAGTAATTAAAAAAACATAGTTTTATTTCCTCACAGTTATGAATGCTGGGGAGTCCAAGATCCAGATGATGGCATCTGGTAAGGGTCTTCTTGCTGTGTCATCCCATGGTCGAAAGTGGAAGGGCAACGGAGGCTGAGACAAAGAGAGAACAAAGGGGGCTAACTCAGTCTTTTGTAATAAACTCATTCCAGCAATAAGGAACCTACTTCCTCAATAATGGCATTAATCTATTTGTTAAGTGAAGCCTTCACTGCTTAATCACCTCTTATTAGGCCCCACCTCCCAAATTTTGATATTGGGGAATGAATTTCAAATACATGCCTTTCAGCGAACAGATTCAATTCATACAAGGGTAAGTGGTTAAATTTGAATAATGTTTGATAATTGGATGATAGAATTATGATGTTAAATTTCTTGATCTTAATAATGGTATATTGTTTATGTGTAAGTTAATGACCTTGTTTTTCAGAAATGCACACTGAAATGTTTCGGCACAAAGGGCACAAATCTTGCTTGTCATTTACTCTGAAAAGTATTCCAATAGAGATAAAAGAAATAAGGAAAAGCAGCAAAACATTAACAATTAGAGAATATGCATAAAGGATATATAGGAGTTTTCCTATTATCATTACAAGTACTTGTATTTTGTAAGGTCAAAATATTACCAAAATTAAAAGTAAAAATAAACTTGGGTGTAAGAAAATATTTTGAACTCAAATGTTATATTTAAAAACAAATATCAATTAAGTGTGAGAGAAAATTTAAGATATTATTGCATATATAAGAAATCATAACATTTATTATCCTCTATGAAAATGTGAGATTAGGTCTACGAAATGAAAAGAGCATCCAACATAGAGACTGCCATCTGTTAAAAAAATAAAATAAGATTGCAGCGTGTCATTGTAACATAAAGTGAAGGGTACTGAAAAGAAATTAAAAGATGGTCTCCTGAAGAATCTCCTTCTTTAGGTCAATTTTAGTGATGTAGAATTATGTAATTCTACCTGGCTCAAACCAAAGTTCTCTGCATAAGCATAATACTAAAATGCTATTTATTTTAAGTTTTAAAAATTCAATTCATAGAAGATTCATGTAAATCCAATTCTTGTTAAAGAAATGAATACTATAAAACTCAACTATTTGATATAAAAATAATAATAAGTAAAAGTTGAAATATGAAAAGAGGTGGAAGGAAGGATAAGTGGAAGTTAATAGATATTTTATGAAGCTTAAAAACCAAGAAATCAAGGTACAAATATATGATTAAATCAGAAAACTAACAGAAAAAGCAAAATGATAATAGAGGTAGAGGTATGCAGGGAAATGGGAAATTTAAAGTTCTGAGGTAAAGAGTGAGTTCTAAAAGATTCTAAAAGATTTGTTGGAATCATTGAATGTAGCAATAAAAAAGAAAGAGTTCCTTTCCTGTGCATTCACATTCTCTCATTGGTTCTGATCTGATTTTTCATATTTAAGAACCCAGCACCCAAAAGGTTTATTTCTGAAGGCTTCGTTGCTAGGATCAGGAATGGTATTGGCACAGTTCTACCTCCAGGCTGTCTTCCCCTCTGAAGAGAGTTGTGTGAGGCTAATGGGGATGGGAATGGGTGATGATTCTTGCTAACACCTATGAGCATTGCCTAGTTTCATTCACCAATCCAGTGTGCCTGCCCTGAGTCTATTTCTCTTATCAGTCATGGATCCTGTACAGTCAGCCTCCCATGCTGACCCTGTTCTGCAAAGGATGTCTTATATGGCATAAAAGGGATGAGTTCTGTATCCTGACCCACAGTCTTGTAATTACTGAGCTATCTGTACATATGACTAGACAGGAAAATCAATGCTAAGGTATGAATGTCTATATCTCCTCCATATTCATATGTTCATATGTAATCTACAATGCCATAGTATTAATGGGTGGGGTATCCAGGAGGGGATTAGGTCATGGAGGCTCTGCCTTCATGAATGGGATTAGTGCCCTTATAAGAGGGGCTTGAAGGAGGCTGTTTGCCCCTTCCACCATGTGAGGACACAGTAAGAAGGTGCTATCTACGTGGAACTGGCCCTCACCAGCTATTAAATCTGCTCATGCTTTGGGTCTTAGACTTCCCAGCCATAACTATGAAAAATAAATTCTGTTGTTTATAAATTACCCAATTTATAGCACATTTTTTTTAGCAGCCTAGACTCATTAGGACATAAATTGATACTGAGAAGTGGGGTGCTGCTAAAACAAATACTTAAAATTGTAGAACCAGCTTCAGATTTGGATAATGAGTAAACGGAAGAATTCTGAAGTGCATGCCAGAACAAACCTGTATTGCTGTGAGTGGATCACAAATAGCAATTCTAGTGAGGGTTTAAAAGAAGACAGCTATAGAGAAAACCTCAATATTCTGGATAAAAGGTTGTAAACGAAATCCTGATAGACAGTAAAGACATTCTGATGACATCTCAGACAGAAATGAGAAACATTTTATTGAATATTGAAGGACAAGTGATCCTTTTTATAAAATGTCAAAGAACTTGGCTGAACTATATTCATGTCTTAGTGCTTTGTGGAGGGTAGGACTTCTGAACAATGAAATAGGATATTTGGTGTAAGCAAATATTTAAGCCAAGTATGAAGAGTGGACTGATTATAGTAAAATGTAAGATGAGGAATAAGTTAAAGACAGAATTTATAATCAAGAGAGGTCAAACATGAAGATTTAAAAATTTGTCAGCCTGACCCTATTTTAAAGAATGAAAAAACTTGCTTGAGAGAGAACACCAAGGGTGTGGCCAAGCCACCCTTTGGTAAGATTAGTAAGGAGAGAAGGAAACCAGATACTTTTTATAAATTCAATGGAAGAATGACCCTGAAGACATTTCAGAGATTATCAGGTTGTTACTTCTGTACTGGTCTGATATGCCTAGGTATACACAGAATGCCATTAAAAGACATGCCCGAGGGACCTGAGGGTTCACTGTTACTCTCAGACTCAAGTCTCTGCTACCTGTACTTAGGCACAGCACCTCTTGGCCACCCAAGAAGTGGCTGAAGGAGACCCAGATGTGGCTCAGGCCACCCCTCTGGAGGTGGTAAACCTTGGTGGCATTCAAGCAATGTGTACTCTGTGGGTGTGCAGAGTACATAAGCTGTGGGGGCACAGCTTCCTCTGCCTAGATTTCAAAATTCTTAGAGAGCCTGAGGTCCTGTTAGAAAACTGCTTTATAGTGGAGCCATCACAGAGACTTCCACTGGGGAAATGCATAGTGAAGCCATCGAGGTGCAGTCATTGTAGTAAACTCCCACTAGGGCCATGTCTAGTTGAGTTGTAAGGGTGGAGCCATGCCTCCCCATAAAAACACTCTGAGATTGGTAAAACTGCCAAAGTGTGAGTCCAGCCTGGGAGAACCATGGGCACTGGACTCTTACAAGTGAGAGCTGCAGTGTGGACTTTACCCAGTAAAGCTAGGGGGATGGGGTCACCCAAAGTCTCAGGAGCCCACCACCTGCCCCAGTGTTTCCAGAGGCAGGACATGGAGTTAAAAAAGATTATTCTCAAGTGTTAATATTTAATGTTTTCCCTAGTGGGCTTAGATTTGGTGAGGACATATTATCCCTTTCTTCTTTCCTATTTTTACATTTTAGAATGAGAATGTCTATCCTGTACCTATCCCCTCATTGTATTTTGGGGGCACATACTTGCTCTCACAGGGAGATGCATCAAAACCAGACATGCTCTACATAACATTGGGCAACTTTCTCTTTTCTTTTATTAATTTCTTTTTATTGTTCTCTGTTACTGTCTCTTTTAGTCTTCTTTTACATACTGGAACACACATGAACATGCTTTTTTCCCTAAAAATGCCTGTATTGTATTCCACAGTAGAGATAAATTGTGAAATTTATTTATATTACTGTAGAGCCATTCCCTTTTGTCCCATATATAGACTGTTTCTAATTTTATGCTACTATAAGTAGCACATAGTTAAACAACGTTGGGCACAAAAGCTATTTCTCTGTTTAGTATTTTTCCATTTATGAGATTCAGAAATAGAATTCCTGAGCCAAAGACCACTGGGTATAAGTTTTATTTATTTATTTTTTACCCTTGCCTCATTTATTGGATGCCTTCATACCTTTTTTTGGCAGCGAAGTTGTTCTCTGAAATCCACTGATTTCAAAAAGTTAGATTGGATTTCTGGATCTAGTTTGGATTTTAATGTTTTTCTTTTTGGTGTTTATGATTCTCATGTTATGTATATGGAAAATAGGCACAAAAAACTTAAATTGTTCTCAGAAAATTGCAGTTTCCCATTCCTAAGAGATTCTCTAATAAAAGACAGATCCTTGGGTCAGTCATCCCTGTTCTATGAGGGGAGAAATCAGGTCATTTAGGTCATTAAGGTCATTCAGACCTACAATTCAAACTTAAAAAAAAAAAGTTTTTCTTAACTTCAAAATAGTAAAAGAGTAAAAATGTTTTTGTTACATGGACAGCTTTTATAATGCTTTAGTCAGGGCTATAGGCAGTGTTTCTCAACCTTTGTAATCTCATGGCTCACTTGAATCTGTATGAAACTTCCACAGCACATTTAAATTACATTGGTCAAAAAAGGAGTAAAAAAAAGAAGGAATATGCTTCTGTGCTTTGAACTGCTTTCAAAAATAGCTTAACTAATGACTTTAAAAAATTTTCATGGCACTCCAGTTAAAAATCACTGGCTATCACTGGCCATCACCTGAGTAATGTTCATTGTACCTATAAGGTAGGTTTTTACCCTGCCACAACTTCCTGTTCCTGCTTCTTGATTTCCAAGGATTTTTTAACTTCTCTTTGTGCCCATGTGTGCCCATCAATTGTTCCAAATTATTAGAGCGTACGTGTGGTGTTTAGGAGTAGAAAAATAATTCTTGCTTCTTAATTTAGGAAAGTTTTGAAGAACTAATCCCCTCCTGGGTGGGCACTTCTCTTGCGTTTGCAGTTCCTGACACTCCATCTCTCCCTTGGGGTCTCAGCTTCAGATCCCATTTTAGGAGTACGATCTTTTCTTTTAGTTCTCTTTCTGTCAATTAGCTTCACACTGAAATTGTTCTTGTTGCTCAGCTGACTCCACTGATCGTCCTGCTGTGGTCCTGGTTCCTCTTCTCTAGGCAGATTTTTTTTCTCCCTTATCTTCCTGGTTTAGGATCTGACCCCTTCTCTCTCTATAAAAGTCATAAAAGCATCCTGCACATTCTTTTTTTCCTGTGGGAGTTTATTTCTGTTTTAGAAAATTTCACCAGTTTTGCCTCCATTCTTTTGGTAACTTTGTTTTGGCTTATTTTCTCAGCTTCTCCTCTTCATTTTTCTTTCCTGTCTGGTATGTGTTCTTCTGTGTGTTTTACACTTGATCACTTCTGTTTTACTATTTGAAGGTAGCAGGGGAAGGGCTCTGGAAGCCCTTAGTGGGAGATGGCAGAGGTCTGGGTTAGCAAAAGAGGGTGATGATGGATTACTGTTGGGCAGGCAGTGTGGTGAAAGAATGAGCATGCAATGTGGAGATAGGATGGTCAAACCTGTGTGTGCACATGTGTTTGTATGTATGCGTGCCTATGTGCGTGCACACATGTGTGTTTCTGTGTGTGTGTTTCACAGACAGTAACTAGAGAAACTTGTAAAGAAGACCAAAAAGAAACCTTGCATTAGTCAAAGGTAAGGAATAAAGAAAAATATCAGGGGGTTTAAAGAAGTCTAAAAGAAGAAGGGTGGAAGAAAGTTTCCTGAAGATAAGTTTTAAATCTACTGAAAATACTCTTCTTTTTAAAAATGAAACAAAAAATAGTGGTGAGAACAGAAGCCATACTGCATGGTATTAAGAAAGACTTCAGTAAGGAGTTGAAACTCAGGCTCTGGAATCTGACTGCCTGGGTTTAAATGTCATTTCATGCTAGCTAATTGATTTAAGACAATCTCCTTGTTTCTCTAGTTCTTCATCTAGGAAACAGGGATAATAAGAGAGCCTAACTTCTAAGACAGTGATTTTCAGAGTATCTTGTTCAGTAAGTGAATAGTTAACCACCATAGCATATGCTGATTCCCTATAATTCTCTACGTAACTTGTCTGGACACAAGTGCAAAGCAGAGAGAACTAAGGATTGTCCCACGCTTCTGTTGACTGACTGCCGCCTCCTTCAAGAGCTATGGGCAAAATTTTTTATGCTTATATGGTCCCTATGTCTGAGACACTCAAAGCATTTTTCCAGAGATTAAATCAGGGCTTTTGTATGACCCTGGTTAATAAATGTCAAGTCTTCAAAGTGAAACCTCAGAATATCCTTTTGGGGAAGGTGGCTGACAACCTTATCTTCCATACAAATAAACTGAGGCATGGAGGAGATAAATCAGAGGACTTGTTATGCTTGTTATTGATTCTTTATTCCTTATGAGTACACTTTTAGTTTATATATGAAGACCAGTGTTCTCTGGGAGTGCCTGGAGTGTTAGCAGAGATCCCCAGAGAGCATGGCTGTGGTTTCTTGGAGAAGGTGGCCCACCGTTATCCTAAAATGACTGGGAGGGTTATGGGACTTGTCGGGGGCGGGGAAAGGGAAGTGCTGAGGCAGGGATTGCCTTAATTGGGCAAAAAACTGAGTCAATGATGTTAGGGTGATCAAAAAAGCCAGAACTCCAAAGGTGTGGGATTGTGACACCTGTCATGGGAAACACAAAGTTGCTGTTTTGAGCCATGTGCCAGCGGCTACAGTAAGCTTCTTAGGAGAAAAGAACAGCTTGAGAGGGGGCTAAGAAGGAGGGACTTTGTGCACAGGAGGGAATAGAGTGCTCTGATCACAGCTGGAAGAAGACAGAGGTCCAACCTGCCAGCCTGAGACAGCATTGGCAATTGTGACAGAAAGAAGCAGAGAGACTTACACCTTACAGTGATCACCTCCACCTAAACACACACACCTCAATTGGACCCTTGGGGAGCATCATTCTTCCTGTTGCTGGGTTTCTCAGGCCAGAGATCCTCTGCTTCTTTCTTTTCATTATTCAACAACAACAGTTACTTTTTATTTATCACTCACTATGTGCCCAGTCTTTAATGTGGTTTACAATGTGACAGCATAGCTAAGCCAGACTACGTGTCCCAGAATCCCTGTCCCCAAGTGGTTCCTTGTCAGTGACTATCACAAGAAATAATTTACACAAGATTTGAAAAAGTGGAAACAAAACCACAGCCACACTTTTTATTCTCTGAAGGTCAGCAGGAGGCACTCGAGTCACCAGCAGTCTCTCCATCTCCGACTTTACCTCTTCCTTTAGCTTTTTCATGTGTGTATGTATCAGTTTGGTGAAGGGCGCGAGGTACTCCTTCATGTCAGTGATGGTATGGAGTTTGGAGGTGGGGAGAGACATATGTAAGTTCCACTTCATCCTCACAAAGTCCTGTCTATCTTTGCTTTCCCTCACCACCTGGCTTTCTTATCTATCTACCGACTTGGTGACTCCAGTACTATTTTAGGCTCAACACTGGATGAAGAGACACCTAGTTCAGCATAGGCTCCTCCACCAGTTTCTACAACTACAAAATCAAATTCTTAGAATAAATTTTGTTTTCTTTATTACTTAGAATAGTTCTTCTTTGATGGAACTCTGAGCAATACACAAGTATTATCTCATTTAATCCTCACCATAGTCCTAGAATGCTAGGACTTTTTTTTTTCCTCACAGTACATTTGAACATATAGTTAAACTTCCATGGCACACTTAAATTATGTTGATAAAAAAAGAGTAAAAAAAAGAATGTACTTACTGTGCTTTGAACTTCTTTTGAAAATAAATTCACTAATGATCTTCCAAAATTTTTGAGGCATACACAGAACAAGACATTCTGAAAATATTAACCATGTTAGATCTTTTTGTTAACAGATTACAATAGTGCCTCTTAATGGGTAATAGTGCTCTTGTGGGACAATAGTAAAGGACATGTGAGTCTTCCATGTGCTAGTTACTACTCTGTACCCTCTCACGTAAATATCTTCTTTAATTCACTTAATAATTCACTTCCTTAATCGATCCAGGTAGGGATTATTATATCTGAGGATCAGAAAGGCTAAACAAAATTTGCTAAGGTTAGATTTGTGACCTAGGATGTGATCAATTTTGGAGTATGTTCCATGGGCTGATGAGAAGAATGTGTATTCAGTTTTTTTTTAGGATGCAATGTTCTGTAAATGTCTATTAAATCTAAATATTAAATGGTTAAGTGTAAATCTAAAATTTTTTAGCTTAGCTTCTTATTGGAGGATTTATCCAACATTGCTACAGGAGTGTTAAAATCTCCGACTACTAATGGAGCTGGAGGTAATCATGTTGCTCATGTCTGTTAGAGTTTCTCTTATAAATTGAGGCACATTCTGGTTGGGTGCATAAATATTAATGATTGAAATCTCATCATATTGAGTAGTACCTTTAACAAATATGAAGTGTCCATCCTTATCCTTCCTTTTTTTGATTGGTTTAAAAGACTATTGTATCTGCAAATAAGATTACAGCAGCTACTTTTTTCTGTTTTCCATTTGCCTGCTATATAGATGACCATCCCTTCACTTTGAGTCTATATTTCTCTTTTAAGGTAAGATGAGATTCTTCAATTCAAAAGATTTCTGGCCTGAATTTTTGTAACCAGTCAGTCAACCTGTGCCTCTTTAGAGGACAATTTAAACCATTCACATTAATTGAGAATAATGATAAGCCTTTCAAAACTCCAGTGGACATTTTTTAATCCTTTCACCACTGTGGAAGTTGAAATTTGATCAAAAGTTTCTGAGTGAGTTTAATTTTGTGGTGGAGGGTTACGCTGGTCATTATGGAGGATAGATCTAAGAATATCCTGGAGAGCTGGTTTAATTATGGCAAATTTCTTCAACATGTGGATGTCATTAAAGCATTTAATTTCTCCATCATAAATGAAACTCAGGGGGAGGGGAGGGGGGAGTATGGGTGGAGGGAGGGCAATTGGTGGGATCACACCTACGGTGCATCTTAGCAGGCTACTGGGGAAACTTATTAAATGTAGAGTATCAATGTCTTTATATAGTGATCAAGAAAATGCCATGAAGGCTATCTGTAACAGTACGATCAAAACATTTCTGAATGTATATGAAT
>CAUYON010031263.1:0-37040 GCA_963573935.1 Arctocebus calabarensis
GTCACACCTATGGTGCATTTTAGCAGGGTACTGGTGAAACTTGTTAAATGTAGAGTATCAAGGTCTTTATATAGTGATCAAGAAAATGCCATGAAGGCTATCTCTAACAGTATGATCAAAATATTTCTGATTGTATATGAAGCACATTCTTCCCTATGATTGTACCAATGTACACAATTATGATTTAATAAAATTATTTAAAAAAATAAAAAATAAAAAAGTCTCCATTTTTTTAATGATGCATAGTATTCCATAGTACACATATACCACAATTTAATAATCCATTTATGGGTCAGTGGGCACTTAGACTTCTTCCATGACTTGGCAATTATAAATTGAGCTGCGATGAATAATCTGGTGCAAATATCTTTATTGTCAAGTGATTTTTGGTCCTTTGGATATACACCTAGAAGAGGAGTTGCAGGATCAAATGGTAGATCTATATATTTTTTTTTATTAGCACATTTATTTCAACCAAGCAGTTTTTATGTTAAATGTTTACATTTAGCAGTAAGCTGATAAATTGATGACATTTATATAACATAGGTATATATCGGACTCACATAAAAACACACTCTGATATGGATTAGTAATTGTTGAACATAATTTTTGGTGTTCACACTTCAAAATCAGCAGTTACTCCTCTCAACACGCCCAGTGCTGTCTCCCTTCCTGATAAACACCCCTATCTTGGCAAATAGCAAATGAATATAAAATCAAAGTGATATAAAAAGCGCTTTTTTTTCATTTTACATGCACTTTTCAACCCAGAGAAAATAAAAATAAATTCCTTTTTTTGTGCAGCAGCTTCTAAAATAAAATATAATCAGAGATTCTAGTAAACATTTAACTTTCAATTAGCTTTCTCAAAACTTTTAAGTGCTGGAATTCAAGATTGACTTACACTCTGAGACTGGTCCTCCAAGTCTTTTTCAGGCTCCCTTGGCATCTCATTTTCATGCACCATCTAAGATGATTTAAAAAACACCAGAACATAACAACACCATTTCCATAAAACAACTGCCTGGACAGTGTCTGTTTCTATATACATCATTTATAGAACTCATTTCCAGGAGTAATTTTAATTTAAGTGTTGATACTAAAAGATGGTATTATTGGATTTGGCAGTGTCAAACAGTAAATGTAATCACTACCTACTTGGAAACAGCTTATTTTTAAAGATGGAATAAGGAATATTCTGGCTGTTATTTTTAAAATATTATAACAAAATTTATTTTTCGCGAAGCATTAGCTTGCTATATGTATAGCTTAAAATGATTGTATAAAATGGCATCATGTGATTTTTTTTCTAGTTAACACAACCCAAAGATGAAACGAAGCATGTGAATTCTTCTGGAGCCTTACTTCCTTCTTTATTCAAATAAAACTAAGAGCTACTATACGTGTATAAGCTCAGCCTGAATTCCATTGCTTGAAGATTTAAGAGTACAATTCTATCTGTAGAGATAACATTTTCAAGATCTGATCTAATTATTCAAGATCTGACAGTGTTCAATATTCATAAAAATTGCTGTATTTGTTTATTTTGATAGTTACCTTTTTTTAATTGAGACAGCATCTCATTTTGTTGCCCTCTGTAGACTGCCATAGCATCATAGCTCATAACAGCCTCAAACTCTTGGGCTCAAGAGATTCTCTTGCCTCAGCCTGCCTAGTAGCTGGGACTACAGGGGCCTACTACAACACCCGGCTATTTTTCTTTTTTTTAAGCAGGCCCAGGTTGTGTTCAAACCCACCAGTCCTGGGCCAGCACTCTAGCCACTGAGCTACGGGTGCCCAGCTGATAGTTACCTTTTAATTTTAAGGAAATAAATGGAAAAATATCCACAAAAATATACATATGCATGCACACACACAGAAGTGTATATGTTCATTACATTGTTTATTTATAAAAGGATTGACATTAACCAATGGATTAACCAACTTCATTGAATGAATATGATGTAGATATTTTAAGAAAATAATTTTTGAAGAATTTCAAATGATACTTTAAAATGTTTATGGTATTTGTAATTGAAAAGTGTGAGCTCAGTTTCTTACATCATGTGTATTTGGGTACATATAGATATAAAATCACAGAATTATATATAATCATGTATGCATAATCAATATGTATATGTTTGCCCTCACAGTTACATGCATTTATATATTTACATAACTGAGATGCATAAAAATAATAAAATAACTTATCTTTTTTTTTTTTTTTTCTTCTTGAGATGGAGCCTCAAGCTGTCACCCTGGGTAGAGTGCTGTGGCATCACAGCTCACAGCAACCTCCAATTCCTGGGCTCAAGCAAGTCTCTTGCCTCCGCTTCCCAAATAACTGGGACTACAGGCGCCCGCCACAACACACAGCCATTTTTGGTTGCAGCCGTCTGTTGTTTGGCGGGCCCAGGCTGGATTCGAACCCGCCAGCTCAGGTGTATGTGGCTGGCACCTTAGCCCATTGAGCCACAGGTGCAGAGCCTAAAATAAGTTATCTTTAAGTAAAAGAATGATCAGGATTTTCATTTTATATCATCTTATTCTCAATTCACATTATTTTATATTTGAATTAAGTAATTATAATATCCAACATGATGCCAATTAGCATTTGTTCACTATAAAATTGATACTAAAAATGAATGTGTACTTTATTCTAGTTACCTGAATTTGCCTGAATCAAGTGGCACTGAATAACTAATTTTAAATATTTCCTGTTAATTAACTTGCAAAATATTAGATATGATCTCATGTAAGCTATTATCATATGATAAATTCCCCTAAAAAATATAATCCTCTCAAGCACTTTACATTTATCAAATTCATTTTTACTTCAAAAGTTTAACCTATTTGCACACATTTCTTCTGAAGCATTAATCTCTGTAAAACTCATCTATAAATTACGAGAAAAAGATTGGAAAATGAAGAGTAGCTACAACTGAATTTAATTTTATTTTTAATGTCAATTTGCAAAAAAAAGTTATGATTTTATCTAAATAAAGGATTTGGGTTTTTTTTTCATTTGTTTGGTTGGTTTGTTTTATAACCTACTTGGATCACACAGAAGAAGTTTTCTTGGAATTTTCACTCAGTTCTCACAATATTAGCATATATTCTTTTGAGCTGTTGGCAAAATGGATCCAGTTTATAAAGTCATTCCTTTTGCACTGAGCTTTTCCCTAACTCATAATTTAGATAAATTTGAACGCAAAAGCAATACTCACTGTGTTGAATATCTTTAATAGTATGGTTAAAATTTATAATTTGAAATTCCTAAGTTCAAAGAACATTTATCTGCTGCTTGATTTTACACTTGAAACTCCCTAAGCTTCCCAGAACTTTGTAAAAAAAAAAAAAAAAAAAAGTAGGAGGACAAAAATATTTCTTCCTATCATTCTAAGCAATTTTCCTTATACTTAAGTAAAATGAACAGAAACTTTTAAAAGAAAATCCAATGTTGTACCTTTTTATTGCTGACATATTTTTTCATTATTCCACTTAACCAAGTATAAATCCTTACGTGTATAGTCTTATACAAATACACATTCAGAGTAAATTTTGAAGTAAATACAAATTCACAAAATGAATACATTTATTTTAAATACCTTAATTATTTAATGATAGTTTACAGGAGCGTCATGCTAAAGAGCAAAGATTGAACCACTGTTGAGGTTTTATTTAATCTTGCTGTATTTGGGCTTTAATATTAATAATATAAATGCACAAAAATCTTATTTGCAAAAGGATATTTCTGTAATTAAAAATATTTTCAAAGCTTCTTTTCCGTTAATATAATTAAAAGAAACAGAATTCATTCATACCTGAATTATTGACAAGAGAGCAGCACTTATAGCTAAATTTAAGTCCTAGCCCACATAGTTACAGGCACTGTGAAGTTTAAACAGTGCGGTGATAACCCCATTTTCTCTGGGATTATCCATTAACTGGAATGAGATTTTAAATATATAAATAAAATAAAGATGCTGAAATCAGATGGCTGTACCAAAATGAGTGAGAATAATTTAAAACATTGTGAATAGAATCTGAATAAAAAGTAATGTATAACACATTAATTAAAAGAATACATAGTTCTATGTTTATATTTATAAATACATTTTTGTTAGAATAATATATAAGAATTAATGCTCTTTGAAAAGCATCTATAACATTTTGTGTACATGTTTATTTATTCAAAAATAATTTGTAGGCCTCTAAGACTATGTTCATCTTCCAGGTATTCTTGGACCCCAATTTGAGTAACTCTAATTTGATAGAAAATCACTATGACACTTCCTTTCTCTTTGTCTCTGTCCTTTATTGTTATTGATGTGCATCTTATTTTATACTATACAACGATGAACTATACATATGCTGAATTTCAAAAATTTAGCTTAATTTCATTTTTCTGTATAATAAACAATGGAATTGATTATAACACCCATTTGTGAATATGAAAGGATAATCAGAATTTCTATTCCTTATCTGGCTAATATAGGCTAACTCATTCACAGCCAGTTAAAATGAGATGCTCTAGCAGGCGTCCTCAAACTTTTTAAACAGGGGGCCCTATTCACTGTCCCTCAGTCCACTGGAGGGCTGCACTATAGTTTAAAAAAAAAAAAAACTGTGAACAAATTCCTATGCACACTGCACATTTCTTATTTTGAAGTAGAAAACAAAACGGGAACAAATACAATTCACACTGCCGCATGTGGCCCGTGGGCCATAGTTTGAGGACACCTGTGCATAAATGAGAACTGGTTAGTTTCCCACATCTTTCTTTTCTTGTCAAATGAAAAAGACTTTGTTTTCTGATTGACTTTATCCTGTTTTCCACTGGAATCAGGTCACTGATTCTGTTTTCAAGACATTTAGTGGGCCTTTTAAAAATATATATTTATGGGTTAATTTATTTCTCTTGTGATGATCATTTATAAATGAAGTAAAAAGTACACTTGAGATTTGTGCATTTTGCTTCATGAAAATTTTATTTCCAAAGGGATACAAAAGAACTAGATAGAAATGTTCACATTTACAATCCTGTTGATGTCTTTGGGATAGGACTTTTATTCCAATCTCCATAATGCATTGAAGTAGGATGGAAAAAGAGGTGGATGAGGAATGAGTATGTGATCTATGTGCTAAAGTGAGTGGATGAATAGGTCCCTGGTGGGATGTCTGAGATACAGAGGTATGTGCAAGTATTCCCTGTGCATTTTTCTACTTTCTAGGTGTTCAGATTTTATAATTAGAGAGTTGGAGAAAATAACAAAAAACAAGAAAAAAAAACTGAAGGTTTCACTTAACATATTTGATTACATAAATTACATTGCAAAATAGGACTTTGTAATGTGGTAACATCCCTTTAACAGTTCCCTCTTTCTCTTTTTCTCTTTCTCTGCCCCCCAAAGCTCCATTCTGACTTGGACAAGGGGGAGGGCACCGTGAAATACACCCTCTCGGGAGATGGCGCTGGCACTGTATTCACCATTGATGAAACTACGGGGGACATTCATGCCATAAGGAGCCTGGATAGAGAAGAAAAACCTTTCTACACTCTTCGTGCTCAGGCTGTGGACATAGAAACAAGAAAGCCCCTGGAGCCTGAATCAGAATTCATCATCAAAGTGCAGGATATTAATGACAATGAGCCAAAGTTTCTGGATGGACCTTATGTTGCTAGTGTCCCGGAAATGTCTCCCGTGGGTGAGTAGGCAAAACAAAACTGTCAGATGCTACAAAGCATCTTCAATATTTCCTTTTCAGGTGGATGTAACGTCTTACTTAGAACCCAAAAGTTAATTCTTCTGTGGTAGAGGAAATAATCATTTTTTTCCTGTTTTTCTTTATATTCCATTACGAAGTTCATCCTGAGAATATACAGTATTCTTTACTATTTTCTAGCCTGTGGATTTACCTGAACCCGTAGAGTCTGTTGGTACTTTAAGTACAAAATTTACTTTGGACACAATTCTAGATACCGACAGTGCTGCAAATAACTACCACACATGACCAAATATCAGATAGTAATTTTTAGCTCAAAGTAAATTATCTAAAGCCTGCATTGCACCTGACCTAGAAGTGGCCCAGAAAGGAGTGCATGGCAGGTGTGATATTGTTTCCTTTGTGGGTATAAGTAACCCATAGTTGTCATGCCAACAAACGAAAGAGCAAATTACATTAGAAGCCTATTATTAGAATAAATTCGCAATTAGACTATAGTAACATCATCCTTTTTAAATTTCAAATTTAATAAGAATCTGCATTTCAATATCAGCCTAAATTTATGAAGTCCTGAGATATGTACTTTATTAGGTCAATAAGTTAAGGACTCCATTGTTAATAACAAATTTCAAATTATATATTTTATTCCTCAGTCCCCGTTGCTAATCCCTTAATTTATTTCAAAGTAACTTCTGGTTTTTATCACATTAGAAAGATAAAGCTACTCATTTCATATGGGTTAGATTTGACTCTCTCTCGTAAGAGGCATTGCTAATGTTTTCTAAGTCGGACACGTCTCAGAGGGTTTCCACTGCGCCTACCACCAGGAGGACTCACAGCGAACACAATCAGAGTACCCAGAGGGCAGAAGGAGGTCAGCAGCTGTAGGAGCTGTCACTTGGATTTACTACAAATGCACTTGAAATTGTGTATGTGACCTTATCAGGCTTTCAAAGACCATATTCTCTCCTTGAACTGAGAAATCAGCTCAGAGGAGTTCACTTAGATTTCAGGTTTTAATGTGCAGACCAGCAGTGCAGATCTGTTATTAAATTTTTGCTACAATTTGTGAATTTTGTCTAAATCTCTACAGCTTTCGAAGTACATTTGGGAAGTTTATCTTATTAGAAAGGAGTCTCAGAACATGAGGACGACTATATTTTCATTGTGCCTTGACATAACAGGGGGGAAAAATAAAGGTAGCATTCTGAAAAAAGTAAGGCTTTTAAGAAGAAGACATGATATTTAGTAGATATCTAGTCTAACTCAGTGTCTGCTTCATGTACATTGGAAATATTGACATGAATTGATGAGCTCATTCATTCTTTATTACCAAGTTAGCATTCTTAAAGCAAATACATATATCTTTCTAAGGAGTTAGCTGAACAATTAGATCTTTGGTTGTGCTGACTGAAAAAGAAAAAAAAAAGGTTGTAAGGTCAAAGCCCTTGTAAAGAGGTTTGCAACTAGTGTCTGAAGAGTGACATATGTTTGGGAAATCAGAAGGGTAGGTAAGGGAAAAAACAAAGTAGTTCTAGTTTGGGGGGTATGGAGGTGGGATATAATTTACTATGCTGTCATAGATATTGGTAGAATCTATGGAAAAAGGAGTTCTTTAAAATGATTTTCCAAACATAAAACACTGAAATTAAATACTTAAATTGCTTTTCAACATACCACTTTCCCTTTTTTTATTTTTAATAATGGAATAATATTTCTTTTGAATGTGAAACTGTACCACATGGTATGAGTTCAAATATTCTTAGTAGTTACATAATTTGTAATTTGCAAATAAATACAAAGAGTTATAAACACTACTTATGAATTAAACATTAAAAATTAAATGTCCAGGGTGGCACCTGTGGCTCAAAGGAGTAGGGCACTGGCCCCATATGGCAGAGATTATGGGTTCAAACCTAGCCCTGGCCAAAAATTGCAAAATAAATAAATAAATAATATAAAAGAAATGTAAACGTCCACATGCATTAATTTTTCATTCCCCACAACCCCACCTATGTACATAAACCAATACAAAATACAAATGATCCAGTTAGGCTTGTGGTACCTGCTTTTTCTGCTTTTACATGGCCAACCTACCTAAACCCGAGGAACTACTGGCATCCACAATTTAAATTTTTGTTCCTAGAGTGCTTGAACTCCATTATCAAGTACACTCTTTCTACCAGATGGAAATGGTTCAGTACTCTAATGTAAAAGATCACTCTTTTTTCTATTTCCTTTTTTCATAAAATCTAGGTAATCCTGCCTCTGTATATATATTTTTATTATTAAAATAATTTGTATTCGAGACCAGATGGAACATTGCCCGGAGTATTGACAGTGTAGCAATTGTTGCAACAATACCAACTGTTGATTATAGATATCCACATTTGAGGTATTAGGAAATAACTTCCCTTTCCCAAGAAGCGAAAACATTGCTATTTCATTTTCAATAAAGGTGAAGAATTGACCCCTTTAAAAACACATATAGTGAAATAACTTATTATACGACACCAAACAGAAGATCAAAATATCTTGGAAAGTAAAAATAATGTGTACTATTCAAATGTCAATTTAACAATAATGGACTATATATGTGGAACTCTAACGAACCTATAAACCTACAACAACAATAAAAGTGAAAATCACACAGAACATATGTACACCAAGGGACAGTTATGGTAAAGGTCAAGATTTCAAAGGAAGATCAATACTTAAGACTTTTAACACTATGGAATATATATAATTCCCTAAAGTTGAAGAAAATTCTAATGATTCTACGAATTGTTGCAGAGAAAGGTCAATCTCTTCCTAACGTCTGCTACACCCAATATGCCATGAAAGTAATATTCAGAGATAAAATGCTTCTTCTCTGACCTGTAGAAATTACTTAATGATCCAGATATTTCCCAAGTCAACGCTGCTCCTTGGAGACAAATTTTGGCTGTATGAACGTGGTCTTAATTCTTTAAGATCATTAGAGTAACAATGAAATACAGTAATGTACCTTTTTAATATCTAATGACTATTCATCAGTAGAATATGCAGTTTAAGTTACTTGAGCTGGAGTGCTGACAGGTTTAAAGTGCTTAAATCCATATTCACATTTGTATTATCCTCCTCTACCTGAGCTAAGCTATTTTGAGGCAGCTGATCAGACTATTTATAACTATCTTATAGTAGATGTCAATGGTGCATCATGATTTATGTAGTAACACTTAACCATTTCCAATAGTCAGGGCCTCAGGGATGTTTCTAGAGATTTGCTTTCCTTCTTTTGTTTAACCATTATATAACCTTGAACAGTATTGCTTTCTATTGGATTTTTTAATGTAAAAACTTAATTCCTATGTATAAGAAAGTAGTAATGACTCCCAGGCTCTTTTAAACTGAATTCATTACAAACAATTTTACTGTTTTTCTTGGTCTAGTAGCTGCTAAAACATCTTCGGAAAACTTATATTTAACTTTAAATCACAGATGACTTGGTTAAGTATTTGGAATATTTATATCACATTCATTATATTGTATGACATAATATGAGCATGCTTTTGAAAGCAGATCCCAGCTTTAAAAAAAAAAAATCTGAGGAATAGGTTTCTCTCAGCTACTATGGTTTTAAAAAAATTAAAGTGGGTAAGAGAATTAGAGTGTAAATAAAACAGGGCACATGCAAAGGAAATAAACCACAAGCATAAGAAACACAGTTAACAGACGTTCCTTTAGTCTTTTATTTTTTTAATTCTATCTTGTTTTACATGACATTTGGGAAGAAATGCTGTTATGATAAAATTTTTGGTGGAGTTTTTTACAAGTTATTAATAAGATAATATTTTCTACACAGCCGTATACAAATGGATACAAATGGTCAAGACCATGACTATGCCTTACATTAATTTATTAAATTATTATTATTAAAATTTAGAAACATACACACATATATCTTCAAATTTCCTTATTTTCACAGAATTTCATAGACAAACCTAGAGGTAATAAAGTACATATATTGTCTTCCTCCGTAAGCCAGCCAGGAACAGAGAGCAGCTTACTAGCATAGTAGAAACAGGTGAACTTTCCTAAGTTTCAATCTCTACCCCGCAAGCAGAGTTTTTGTCAAGAAGTTGGGGACAGAGAATTGACTATTTATTTTCTGCACATAAAGGCATCTGCTTGTACAAACAAAATACAGTTCTTTAAAAAAAAATTGGCATGAATGCATTACTACAATTTTACCCCAGACATTCTAGCTTCATCACTTGCTTCAATTTCTTATATAATAAAACGTTCAAGCTGAAAATCTCATTTTATAATAAGATATTCTCTTTAGTCTTCTTAAAAAGAGAGGTACCATACCTCTTCTTCGCTTCCATAACCCTAACATTTTAAAATATTTGTGGCAGGTTATTTTTTAGAATGTTCCTCTCATTATGAGTTTGTAAAATGTTTCCTTGTGTATGAGTTAAGGGTACACATTTTTGTCTAGAACTTGACAAAAGAAACTCTTTATTCACCTTATTATATGCTGTTGGGTAGAGCTTGGGTTTGGTTTGTCTTGTTCCTGATTATGTTCATTTTTATTACTTGAGGAATATTGTGTTTGACTTTGCCATGGCTGCATAACACATAACCGAAACCTTAGCAGGACAAAATAGTGAGTACCAATGTTCTCACAAGGACACAGATGTCAGAATTGCCTCTACTGGGTACCGCTGGCTCAGAGTTTCTCAAGAGATTTCAGGCAAGATATTGGTTATGGTTGGGTTCCTGAAATATTTGGAATATTTATATCACATTCATTATATTGTATTACATAATTGGAGTATGCTTTTCAAAGCAGATCCCTGCTTAAAAAAAAAATCTGAGGAATAGGTTTCTCTCATCTACTATGGTAAAAGAAAAAAAAAAAAAGGTGGGTAAGAGAATTAAAGTGTAAATAAAACAGGGCACATGCAAAGGAAATAAACCACAGGTGTAAGAAACACAGTTAACAGATGTATAGGATGAATAAAGGGAGGGAGAAGTCTACTTCCATGTATGATTATTGGGAGGCCTCTGTTCCCTGCTCCACGCACCTCGCAGGCTTATATTGTAACATCAGAACATTTTGACTGGTTTCCCCAAGGGTGAGCTCTAGAAGAAAAAGCTAGAGAGGAGAGATAGAACAGATCAAAGCCACAGTCTATTTATAGGCTAATTTAAAAAGTGACATCTCATCCTTTCTGCCATATTCTAATTGTTAGAAGTAAGTCCATCCTGTATCCAGGGACTGGGATTACACAAGAGCATGGTCATCAGGAAACAGATCCCGGAGGCCTCCTCATGGTCTGATCACCACAGTCTGCTCTCTGGTTTCCAGTGATTCATGTTGCTCTCCTGTATAATATAATCTTAGCCCTTTCCAAATTTCCCTATATCTCAACCCAACAACTCAAAGTCCTGAACTCAACATCTAAATCAAGGCCAGATACAGAGGGACTTCTTAAATTTTCACTTTGTCTTATTCTATAGTCCCTTGATACTAAAGAGGCCGGTTACTTAGCACATTCACACTGACAATACAATAGTGAAATCGGCATGAAATAACTTCTGCATACATCGCTGTTGAAAAAGTGGGTAAATGTCCAGTATAAAGGAGTTAGTGGCCCAACATGATTCTAAAATCCAGGTGGTAAATGTGAAGTCTTTTGATAGATTCAGTGCCTGTGAATCATTGTCCATGACTCTCAATTCCACCCTGGAAACCATTGGTTCTTTGAGCTACTCTTCCCTTTTTTACGGAATATCTCTTGTACTTGAAATAGTTTCTGGGTGTTAAACTTATGAAGAATTCAAACCTCTTTATTAAAGAGTCTAACCCCATTTTCTAGTGGTGTGTACTTATATAAGTTTTTTTGCCCTACGTGTGCTATGATTTCCTTATCTGTAAGTGAGGAATAAAGGAATAATACTTTATTCTCAGGGTCATTGCAAGGAGCAAAGAAAAAAAAAATGCATGTTTATCATTAGCCATAATCTCTGGAGGAGTGCAGTCAATAAACAGGGAAGGGTCCTGGTAATCACCTGAAGATTACGCTCAGGAAACTAGCAAGACAAAGCCTGAAGGCCTGACGTTCCTGCCACAGTTTCTTCCCTTTCTCACTGAGTTCCTCCCTCTGACATGTGAGTTCAATATTTTTCATTGCCCTTTCCACAAATTTAACCCAGTTCACTTAAAAAAATCTAATAGATTTTGTATCTCAATTTACATTGTCTTTGGTGTCGGGGACTATTTCACCTTAATGTTGGAGACAAGTTGTGGATTTGTAAAGAACATCAATTATCAGATTCTGATATTGCTTCACAATGTGCCAAGGTGCTTTAATACATTTGGCGAAATCAGCAAGGCCTGGTATCCTCCTGCGTCAGCTGTGAAGTGTCCACAGCACACAGCATGACAGAACTATTTTCAGGGCCGTAGGATGTTATGACTGTGTGTTCAGGGAGCATTTTATTCATCCGTTTGATTCCTGTGTTTTTATTAGTGGTGCCATTGCAAAGGAATGCTGTTGAAAGTTTTCGTGTGGCCTTGAGAGGAGAACATGAATTGTTTTAGAGGCAGCACAGAGTGTCCCTAAACATAAACCATGCTGTATTGATAGTTGCTTTAGCAGCCACTGATCAGCCATAAATGTTAAAAATTAACAAGAACTTCCTTTTTTTCTGAACCGCCAAATGACTCTAAGCATTAAATATATTTTAGCGGGAGTTGCTTCTGGGCCACGGAGCAATTCAAAACATTAAACATATTTTCAAAGTATTACTCCTTCCCTAGCCTCCAAGTGGTTGTAAACATTAAATATGTTTTATAAAAAGTGCTTTGCCAGCTACTGGCAGGATAACTACGAACATCATTTTTCTTTAAAGTTGTCTTCCAGCTGTGGGACTGTTTTTCCTTATTTGCTCTTTTCTGTTTACATTTTGTACACAAAAACAGGCAAGAGGCTACCTGGGCCCAATTGTCTCTTGCTTTACGATAACCGATCTTGGGAGAACAGTTGCATCTCTATAAAACCCCGCTGGTCACAGGAGCTTACTGAGCTTCAATTGCTGGCACTGGGGATTCCACCTGGATGTCAGCAAAATAAATTTTGATTTTTTTTTTTTATTGTGTGATATATTGAGGTATAAATACAAGTGTGAAATATCAGTATTAAGAGATACTAAGTAATCAGATGCTAATGGATTCTACCCATTAACAGGGTAGAAATATTCCATGAAGGCCTCCATGAAAAATTAAATGGCAGGACTAGCAGTAAATGAGTACATTTTTGAGCCCACGTGTACCGAAGGACTTGAAATCTATGTCTGGAAATCAGTGCGGCAACGGCATGTAATCGAAGACAATGAAGAATATGTCACTATGTGAAGGACTGTTCAGGTTTCGGCCCAGGAGCTCACTGTATTTTAACCAAATTCACAATAGAAATCAAATGTATCACCTGAGTCAACTGTAAACTGAACTAGCTCTATTTACCCTGCCACAGTAATTCATCATCAAGCCAAATAATTTATTACTCAGTAAGTTTGACTTCTACACAGTCCAACTGCTTTCCAAATTGTGTCTTACTGTATGTCGTCAAATGTTTGATTGTAGGTGTTCAACAGATTCAAATCTTTGTGACAGGTACTGTTTCAGGTACTGGTGTAGAACAGTGAGCAACAGAGGTAATCCTGGCACTCTGGGAGGCCGAGGCGGGTGGAGTGCTTGAGTTCACAAGTTCAAGACCGGCCTGAGCAAAAGTGAAACCCTGTCTATAATAAAACTAGAAAAACGTAGGCAAAAGGATCACTTGAGCCTGAGTTGGAGATTGCTGTGAGCTATAATGCCAGGGCAATCTACCCAGGGCGACAGCTTGAGACTATCTCAAAAAAAAAAAAAAAAAAAGTTCCTCCTCTCCAGATGCCTTCATTTGTCTTCATTCCCAAGGTTTCGTGCAGGGCAGCAAACTACATTCAGTGGTCTAAATTCAACAAATCCTCTGTTTTTATTGGAATAGTTACACTCTTTTATTTTTATATTCTATATGGCTGCTTTTACTTCAGAATGACAAAGTTAGAAGCAGACACAATATGACCCTCAAAAACTAAAATATTTACTATCTGGACCTTCACAGACAAGAATTAGATAGTGAATTGATTATGAGAGAGGAAATTAAGGCCAATACTTTGAATAGACCTATAAGGAAAATGAGTGTTTCTCCCCTAGAAAAATGAAAGAAAATAAATAAATAATAAAAATGCAGAACCACACTAATATTTTGAAGCATAAAATCAGATGTTCCCATATACCCCCTGCTGAGGATACTCATGTAAGCACTATTTTTAAGTAGTAAGCATTCATGATAAAGGCTTTTATCTTCTAATTTTTTAAAAATTCCCCTATGAAAGTGATTCTTCTCATAATTACATATTTTTTAAAATTAAAACTAAAATTAAAATGGTTGAAAGAGGATGAATTCTGTATTTCCTTTACCATTTGCCTCTCTCAGGTTTCTTATTGGGTTGTCTTATTCAGATAGAAATTGGGGAAAAAAATCACTAAATATGAATGTTTTCTCCCAAAATTAGTGCTGTAAAAAGTAAGATGAAGGTGAAGGCATCAAAGTTGGTAGTATTTTTTATTTCTGACCAGGAAACTCACATGTGAAAATTAAAAAAAAAAAAAAATCAGAGGCTACAATGGTATAATCAACAAAAATAAACATAAAAATATGGTGCAATTTATTTAATTGGCAAGGGCACTAGAATAAAAATAACTGCTAGTTAAACTGTCAACCATGTTAATTTTGCCTCTTTGAAAAACATAGTATTGGGATAATTTCATGAAAAGCTTTTGATGGCAAGAAGTTGCCCAAATGTGATTAGCTACAGCAGGATCCAAAGAAGAAATAGTGGTATCCTAAATAAGCAAAGGTTTTTGTTTCATATCTTTTTTCTTTTCTTTAACCTGTATTTAATCAAGTAGCGTATATCTTATTTGACAGTGAAAGGATTCATATTGAGAACATTGATGGTATGAGAATTTAATAGAAACCTCACTATAAAATTAGGAAACACACTTCTATTTTCGCCAAACTCTTTGAAAATATAATTACAATTTCTAAAATAACTCATCATCTTCATATAAGTAATCTTTTCCCTAACATTAATAGCCTATTTAACTAAAGGCTGGAATTAGAAGCAACTCACTCATATGACAATGTTCATATTTCTTCTGTTAAATGTCTCCACTTAGTATTTAAACCGAGGTCTCTCTTATTTATTGTTCTCATTGCTGCCTGTTATTTAGAAAGGATATTTTAGAATTTTACAAATTATAATGTAATTGGCTCAGCGCCTGTGGCTCAACGGGCTAAGGCGCCAGCCACGTACACCTGAGCTGGTGGGTTTGAATCCAGCCCCCTGGCCTGCCAAACAACAATGATGGCTGCAACCAAAAGATGGCCGGGCATTGTGACGGGCGCCTATGGTCCCAGGTACTTTGGAGGCGGAGGCAAGAGACTCGCTTGAGCCCAGGAATTGGAGGTTGCTGTGAGCTGTGATGCCACGGCACTCTACCCAGGGTGACAGCTTGAGGCTCTGTCTCAAAAAAAAAAAAATTATAATGTAATTTTTGTGGCCTATATTTCTAATCCCTATTTGTTTAGAAAAATAAGCTGGTATATACCTAAGCTAATAAATAACTCTAAATGTTGGAAATACAAATGTTGCTGTGAAGAATTCACTTTCTAATACATTTCACCTTTGCACACCGGCTTGCTTAAACATAATGTATGGAAATTCTATTTTCTATATTTTTTAATCTGGTTTATGTATGACCTGAGCAATAACAGAACCCTGTATCCACTCACAAAGAACATTGCTTTCATAGGCTAACTTCTAACATAACAAACAGGTTAGCTTAATGAGGGAGTTATTAGAATAAAAGTTTTTAGTGTTCTTTTCTACAATAAGAAGACTATTATTCGGTAAATGGAGAAGGAGGACCCCTAAAAATATTTAATAGGCATATATATTTGTTTCTGATGAAAATTACTTGTGCTAACCTAGAAAGGCAAAATATTGCAGGAAAAACAAAATAATCCAAAAGATCTGTATTTAAACCTTGATGAAGAATGGAGAAGGTTTGGTAAAGTGTTTTCTTTTTGTAAAGCTTAACTAGTAAGTGTGGTTTGTCACTAAAAATATTGTTATAATAATCAAAAGATATACCAATTGGAGAAAAAAGAAAATTAAACCCTGGAAGGGTTTAAATAAATACCAGCCGTTTTTTTTCCTGTGGGTTTTAGATGTGAAGCGAATATCTTCAATAACTTACCTATCTTCATTCTTATAGTTGTTTTTAATAAATCATGTAAGAAAGACATTTCTAGAAATGCATCCTTCCATGAACTCATTTCAAGAGGTATCACTTGTATAAAATAATTGAATTGAAATTTTAAAAATAGGAAAGGAATATCACAGGCATAAATAAATTACCGTATAAAAATGTCTAGTGGGTGTGAAAAGTAAAGAATTACAGATTAAATTTATAAATATGAACTAAATGAACATATTCTCTATGCTTTGCTCAAAAGTATTGACATAGTGGAATTGTATACTTATAAAATAACCCTGAAAAACTGAGAAAAATTCTTCCAGCAGACCAAAGAGTGAGGAATTTCTGAAGGACACAAATCCTATCAGAGGGAATTTTGTTTTGGGGCATAATAGAATTTTTGATACTAGACTTACCTATTTTTTTTTTACCATAAACAACTATGAAACTGAAAAAAAAATATGAAACACATCAGTTTTCATGTATATAAGTCAGACTAATTTTTTATTCTTCAGAAAAGGAAAACATGAAATTAGGTTCCCATTTAGCCAGACCATCTTATTCGGGACACTTTTCTCCCTTGACACAGGAGATGGATTCTGTAAAGAGTGAATTGAGAGGTAGAGATTAAAGCGTAAAGCTGCTAAAGGGACTGGAATTCCAGCATTGCTGAAATAGCTGGAATTTGTACAGGAAAGGGAGGTGAGGCTCAAGGTGGTACTGCAGAGGTCAAGGGGGGCTGAGCTCCAGGTTTCACCAAAGCTACTCTATGCAAGAGCAGGGTTAACTTCTGAATCCCTGCACTGAAGGTTAGGACTAAAACATATCTATTATTGGAGGAATAAAATTCAATCCATAACACAATCAAACTGGAAGGAAACAGTATTTAGACTGGAAGATAAAAGAACAAAACTATGCATTCTCTACTATAAATGTATTTTAAATATGTAGATAAAATAGGATAAAATGTAAGGAAGTGAAAAAAGATATACCATGGAAGCATTAAGAATAAGAAAGTCAATACAACTTGTTAATAATAGAGAAAGTAGGGTGGCGCCTGTGGCTCAGTGAGCAGGGCTCCGGCCCTATATACCAAAGGTGGTGAGTTCAAACCCAACCTCCGCCAAACTGCAAAAAACAAAAAAAAACTACCCAGGCGTTGTGGTGAGTGCCTGTAGTCCCAGCTACTCGGGAAACTGAGGCAAGAGAACGGCCTAAGCCCAGGAGTTGGAGGTTGCTCTGAGCTGTATGACACCACGGCACTCTACCGAGGGCAATAAAGTGAGACTCTGTCTCTACAAAAAAAAAAAGAAAAAAAACTGTAACATTCAAAACAAAGTGAATTACTGGAGATAAAATGATAAAAGGGTAAATTCATCAGTAAGGCCTCATAATCCTGAGTGTTTACATACTTGACGAGAAAGTGTCAAAATGCACCAAGTCAAAGTAGGCAGAACTAAACAGAGAAATAAAAACATTTTCACTCATAGATGACTATTTTAACAGGTCAAAATAATCAATGGATAAATAAAAACTAGTAAGGATTTGAAAGATTGTACTGCTAGTGTCATCAATTATAGTGTAATTTCAATTATAGAACTCCACACAAAAATTTAATGAAAATATTTTTATCAAATTTGCATGGAAGATTTATGAAAAGCTGTATATATTGGGCCATGGAGCATTCCAATAAATTGTAAAATATTGTAACTTCCTTTCAGAGGTGAAGTACTGTTCTTTGAATTGATTGGGATACTGGTTAATTGGTTATGTACACTTGTGAAAACTCTTTAAATTAAACATCTAAGTTCCATAAATTTTACTGTATCTAAATTTGAGCAAAGAGACAGACACATAAATCTACAAATAAACATGCATATATACATAAATCATGTGTGATTATAATGGAAGTGAATTCCAATATGGAGAATAGTCTGTAGCTTCATACTGGCAAAAACGATCACTTTATATAGAGTGATATTTTATATTTTAATTAAAAAATCCCAAAATATAGGTAAAAAGGAATGGAATTTGGTACATACTATGAGAGTTAGCCGGGAAATTCACTCAATGTTTGTTTTATGTTTTTGCTCTTAGAAAAAAAAATACTGAATTTAGGTCTGGAAGTTAGCTTCAGAGACAGTACTCCCATGCTTTAAAATTCAGAAAGAGTTGAATTCCTTATGGAAAATGTGAGGGCTGGAGAAGGCCCACCTTTAATAGACGTGAGTATTGACCACTGAGAAGAAGCTCAAACACATGTGGGATACTCCGTGACAATATGGCCAAAGTCTTAATAATTAGAACCTCCAATTACTTAAGTAAAATAAACATCCTCGTGTGAATAGAGGAAACAATCTTATGTATGAGTAATGCTTAACAAAGACCCTTGACAACAGATGGAGGAGAAAAACAAAAATTATCTAGTATTCACAAAATTATAATAAAGGGTAACTTATCTAAGAGAATTAAATACATAGCAAGAAAAAAAAAAACAGAAGATACTAAATACAATGTAAATTGCCTAAATGCTGTCAGAACAATGTGAATCACTAATCTAACCATAAAATAAAAACTTAAAAACCTGCTTGTTAAGAGGCAATATGCCAAAGTGTCAGAAATTAAAAACATCATTGAAAAAACAAAAATGTAGTTAATATGCTAAATAATACAAAAAGCAAAGGTGAAAAAAAAGTAAAAAAAAAAAAAGCAAAGATTGATATCAAAAGATTACCCCCGGAATCTTAGCTCTCTGAAGTACAATAAAAATTAAATTATTGAACCTAAGAGACACTACTTAATAGATATACCTTCTTGGATGACAAGGTTTATTCTTTTAAAGATGCCAACATTTTCAGTTTACTATTTTAGGGCACTTCTGATGAAAATCACTCATTTCTTTCTTTATCCTTATTTCTTGCCATTATTTTCTATCTCTCCATGCTGAATTGTAAGTAATTTATCCTGAATTTTATATCAATGTATTATTTCCCCTTTAATTGTACCTAACTTGTGAGTAAATTATCTTTTTTATAAATTTGAGTAAGCACCTTTGTATTTTTAAAAGTTCTACTTATTTCCTCTACAATCTAATATTTCCATTTTTTTCTATGTAATCATTTCATCTGATATTTTCCACTGAAGTATTTGTGGAGTTAGTGATATTTTATGTTGTTTTTATTGATTTTAGCTTATTTGTCTTGTTGTATTGAGTTGTCTAAGAATAGCTGAAGGTTTAAATTGAAGACATCTTTACAAGGGATTTCTTTCTTTCTTTTTTTTATTGTTGGGGATTCATTGAGGGTACACAGAGCAAGTTTACATCAATTGCTTTGTTAGATAAAGACCCACTTATATTTGTGTGCTGCCCCCAAATGGTGTACCATACTCTGCCCCCACTCCCTCCCTCCTTCCCTTTCTCTGCTCTCCCCATCCCCCACTCCCTTCCACTATGTAGTAGGAGCTTAATTGTCCTCATATCAGAATTGAGAATATAGGATTCTTATTTAAAACATCACAAGAATGGAGAAATACAAAGGATTTCAATTTGCTTCTCCCTGACACCTGGTTAGAACTGCCTTAAATAAAGTTCAAGTCTGAGATTACCTAGGTCTTCCAGACACACAAAGCCAATGTTAAGTCCAGGCTGGAACTGTATTACATCTGGTTCATCTTACTCTAAGAATATAGGATTTAGTGATCTCAGTCTTTTGGGGGAGGGCTGCTTAACATATACCAGTCTTGGGTTTTGGTTTATTTCCCAGTCATTCTGAAGTTGTCGAAATAAATATTAATATCAGAAATTTTCAGCTGGTAATGTATTATCATTCTCTATGTTCTTTGTCTTTAGAGTTGGCTTGATCACAAATTAGAATTTTATTAGCTCTCAATGCTTTTAAACAGATGTTTTAAAATATATAATAACTGTAATTTTAAAGGTTTTTTTTAGTGAAAAGTATAGTTCCAATAACTTATGCTACTATCCCACTATTAATGGAACATAAATCTTTGCCTGTTATATATACATTCTATATTTTCAGTGGGAAGTATAGTTCCAATAACTTATGCTACTATCTCACTATTAATGGAACATAAATCTTTACCTGTTATACATACATTTTATATGTCAGATGATTTGTCTTTTTCCAATTAATTTTATGTTAGAACTCATTTTTAAACCTCCATTTTATAGGAAAAGAGCTTGATGTTTGATTAGGACCATTTTAGCATCACAAATCTCTACTTGAATAACCACAAGAAAGTGATTTAACATTTCCAAACACAATTTTTTTTTCATTTGTAAAACAGAAATAAGTAACCATCCTGAATATGCATTAAAGAAAATAATGGATAAAAATATAACACAGTACCTGCAAAATAATAGGAAATCACTAATTAGCTCTCTTAGCCTTCCTATTTCCCACTGAATTTCTTGGCTATGAACTTCACAAGGGAACACACTCTATTCAATAACATGAATTGCCTTGTGTATCTTTTGGGGAAAATACTTCTCCCAAACAAATCAAACCATGTCACTCATGCCATTTTCTTCTATCTCTCACAAATTTCTGCTATTCTCCTGTTGATTTTACATTTAATAGAGGATAAATTCTTTGCTCACAATCATAATCAAATAGCACTTAGAGAATAAAAGTTATTGAGACTGGACAACTCTCACTTCAATTAATACCTGATCTTTCAGAGATATATCAGTTGTTCCTAAAGTAGTCAAATCTCTCTTGTTTTATAATAAAAAAGCAAACAGATGCTCTGATAGCTAAAAGGAACACACAGAGTGTCAAAATGAAGGCTCACTTTTGAATTTTGAACTTGTGGGCATATGTTTTGAAAATATGACCTAATTTACAAATGAAGTTGCACTAACCTGAAAAAAGCTACAGAATTTATCCTAACATGGTAAGACAGGATGGCATAATGATTAGTTGTCTTTATTTCTGAATAATGATACAACATTTAAATCTTAGAAGCTCTCTCACACACACATACATATACGCACACACTCATTTTTCTGAGGGGGTGGAAGATGGAGAAATAAAACACAATTTTCTAAAAGCAGAGAAGTATGTAGTATCTAATACTAACCTTAGTGACAGCAGTAGGAGTCCCTCAAATCAAATATATATATATATATATATATATATATACGTATATATGCACATACAGATTATATCTATATCTCCTAAAGGTTTTGGATTTTGAATTAGCTAACCTGGTATAATGAAGTAGATACTTTGTTGCCAATCAATATGTCTAAATCAAAATTACACCAGTGAAACTAACTATCATCATCACCAAGCGATATAAATTATATTTATGTGCTCAACAGTATTACCAGTTATAGGCTGGTTAAATGATATGCAGCTAAAAGCAGAATAGAAGTACAGTTTGTTTCATATTATTCATTCTTTTCCATTAATGTCAACTTAGAGAATGAGAGTTATTAAAATTTCCAATGTCATTCATTCATTTATAATTGTTTATTTGATTATAATTTTTTCCATAGATATATTCACAGACCGCATATTGTGACTCTCTTCTGGTCTCTTAAGAAACCAAGTTTCTGTTATGTCTAATTTTTATTCTTAAATTTAATCCACATAACATATCTCTATTCATGTGTATTCCAGATGTGTGGATTCTAAACAATAAAAAATTTACTGGTGGCCACTGGGCAGAGTTTACTTTTTGAATGTTTTCGAAACGCATTACTACACTGTCGTAGGTTTTCAACTCCTCCTTTAGGAGCTACCTATCTACAAAATCCTTACGTAAAAAAAATGGGAACTGAGAAGAGGAGAATTCTCTTCTCTCCTTGCCTCTTGTCTTCCCTTCATTCTCATCTTAGTGCAGCCAGAATCTCTCTCTCTGCCAGGTCCTTAGTCTTAGAGATTCAAAGAACGACTCTACTAACCATTGTGAGGAAGCACAAGACAGATTTTACTAATAGAAAAGAAGGAAGAGGAGACCTCTGGGGTGGCAAGGGGGAAACCCCAGTGGGGAGCCCTAGGCCTTCCTTCCAGGGGTTTATATACGGCTTCCCTAACTATGGGGAGAAGGCTTTCTGGGAGATGGAATGTCATATCTGTTTGGTACCAGGGGCTTGAAGGCAGAAGTTAATTTTAAAACTGGCAGTGTGTAGAAACATGGCCTTGTGTAGGGTGTGTTCTCTGCTCTGAGAATGGTGGTGTAGGTGGAACACTGGTTAGACATTTTCACGAGCCTGTACTGGGCCCAGGGAATGTGGTCTGTGTTCAAGTGTCCTGTGGGCCTGCTTGGGTGCAGTAAATGGGGTCCCTGTCCAGCCCTGAGCAGGGAAACCCTATATCACAAAGATGTCATATCTGTCCATGATTGTTCAACAGCCTGACCTGCTTCACTTCTCAGAGGTACAAATATTCTCAAATATTTTTCATTATTAAAGTGCTTTCTCAAAGTAATGAATCTTCCCATAAGAGGAACTTTAGTATCTTTCCTCAAGTCTTCCATCCCATCTCACAGCATGTGGTCTTCTAGTATTGTCCGAATGAACAAGAACTCTGGGAACATCATTCTAAAAGAGTTCAAAAGAGGTGGATGTGCCTGGTCTCAGCAGTGAGTCATAGAGAGAAATAAGACCAGATGGCAAAGTGGTTCTGTGGCTTCCATTCATTATCACCATTGCGGACTAGTTCAGCCCTGGCTGGTGCACTTGCCCTGTACCCTGCCAAAATCTTTGCACTTCTATCTCAATCTCACATCCTCATCCCCCTGGTTTGCATAAAAAATGCCATGGGGTGATCTGGAGAGATGCTAGTTTTATTTATAGATGCCAAAGTAACTTTGTACCCCATAACTTTCAGGTCCCCGGGGTTAGGTGATATTTAGATAGATAAGGACTCCAATTCAAAATTCTCCTCCTCTGTGCTTGAGGACCCAGAGTGAAGCCTAACCAGGAAATTCAACACCTTACCCCTTTCTGAACAACCTTGAGAACAAACACTTGATAACCAACAGCAGGGGCATTTATGTAAGTACTCTTGAACCACTGTTATCTCCACCTTCCACTAATGCAAATTGAATGGCAAAGGGTTCAGATAACCTGACTGCAGATACAGAGCAGCAGACAGCTCAGAGCAGAATGCAGGCATTCTGCACATGAGCGCCCATTCTCCCCAGCCTTCTCCATTGTTTTCTCCTGCTAGTTCAGCTCAAACAGGACAAAACAGATCCACTGCAAAGGCTTTTCAAACTTTAATTATGGTGGCTTTAGGGTCTGTGTAGAGGAACTTTCCTTCACTGAAGTCTCCACTTTCCTTAAGCAAATTTATCTACTCCCTATATCTGAGAGATAATTAGTTGAGAAGCACTGTGACTTGCATAACTAAAGCGGTTCAGTGAAGTACTTTTTCTTTTATTATCAAGGAAATCTGCTCCAAGAGCAGTTGTATTTTAGCATAGTAAAATCCTTGTCTATTTTTTTATTTATTTTTATTTTACATAGGAATGCATTTAATTCAGTTTCAACAGGTAGAGCTGAATTAGAAAAGGGAAATTATGTAATCACTTCAAAGAAAAGAAGGAGGATAGAGTTTAGAAATATTAACATTCTTTTCAAAGAAATAATTGTGACTAATTTTATGTCTAATGATACTTCTTTAATCACATTTCTGTGAATGGCAATGCAATCTAAAATATTTAGAAATAAAATTTGACATTTTTACTTTTTAAATTTGTACTAATGATATTAATTTAACCTCACCCGCATTCTTAAATTAATAATTACCCTGACATATTTATGTTGTATTTGAAGTTAGTTTTATGTAAATAGACTATATTTGACCATGACCATGCTTTTTGTTCTTTTAATGACCTTGTCAACCTCTGTTTTTTCCTAAAATTGACCTTTTACATTTTAGTTTTTAAATTAGCTATTGATATGCTATGCTATGGTTTAGGCCTGCCATTTTAATATATTATTAGTTTCTGTTTGTTTATTAAGTTTCTCATTTATCTGTTTCTGTCTTTCTCCCTCTTTCTCTCTCTCTCTCTCTTTTTTTTTTATTTTTTTGCTTACTGTTACATAAGGATTCTTTCAATTTTAATTCATTTGTAGTGCTTTTAAATCACAGACTAATGCAGGGGTGGGGTGGGAGTGTGGGGGCAGAATTTGTTCTGGGTAAGTCAGTGAGTGAGTGGTGAGTGAATGGGAAGGCCTGGCCCTAGGACTTTACTGAACCCTACTAGACATTCCAAAACAAACCATCCTTGACTTTCCTACACCGTTGGTATGTGATTGGTAGTACAGTCACCTGTCACTTAATGATGGGACTACATGCTGAGAAATGCAGACTTAGATGATTTTATCCTTGTGCAGACATCATAAGATATACCACCTAGGTGGTGTAGCTCACAATATATCAAGACTATGTGATATAATGTGTTTGGAATCACAGGAGGTCTTCCTTTTAGCTCCAGTTTCACCTTGTGCAAAAATAAAATTATTGAGATAGGATTATCAAGAAAGAAAGGATTTTTATTGTGACACGCATCTTGTGGGGAGACCACAGACACTGTCTGAAATCCATCTTCCCTACTAAGGAATGAGGGGCCGTGTGGTTTGGGGGCAGGTGTCGGTGGGTGTACCTCACAAAGGGCTACATGCACTGGAAAAAGATTGTGAAAGATACCGACTCTTTGTTTTTTGTGTGTGTGTTTTGTTTTTTGTATTTTTTATAATTTTATTAAATCATAATTGTGCACATTGGTGCAATCATGGGGCACAATGTGCTGACTTCATATACATCAGAAATATTTTGATGGTACTGTTAAACATAGCCTTCATGGCATTTTCTTAATCACTATATGAAGACATTGATATTCTACATTTAATAAGTTTCACCAGTACCCTGCTAAGATGCATCACACCTACGGTGCATCTTAAAAGAGACTTTCTTATAAGGCAGAAGGGAACAAGACAGGTAGACAGGCTGGGTTAGTAGAATTGGCTTGGAAGCCTGACTCAGCCCCACCTCCTCTAACATTCTTTTAACCTTGAAGTCAGGGATCATAATCTCTTATTGTGGCTTGGACCCCTTTGGCAGGCAGATGGAGTTGTGGTTATCTTTGCAGAGTAATGATTTTTTTTAAGTGCATAAAATAACATTGCATTTCAAAGAAATTAATTACATAAAAAAGTAGGTATCAAAGTATTTAATAAAACTAATGTGTGAAATGGTAACAAACAGGCTCCTTTTAAAAAACATTAAATAAAAAGATCCAGGGGCAAGTCTAAAGATGTCATAGTGTTGAAACAGTGATATGGGCAAATGATATTTTGAAATGTCTGCAACACTTGTAACATGATAGTGATCTTGTTTTCTGTGGATGACGTGGTACCAATTACACTATTACTGTTGTGGTTTATTCCCTCATTCATAATTGAAGGACATATCAAATTTCAGGTAGAAGTTAGTGAAAATGACCTTTCACTGAACCAGACAAGGAGGTGATAATGGCAACAAAGTGGACCTACACTGCCCTTCTTCCTCACACACCCAAGGCTTGTTCTTTTTCACCTAGACAAGGTGCTATTCTTAATGGCTAATAGTAGTGCTTTCATTTTTTAGTGGGCTTTCAAATTTGTTGCATTTTCCTACACATTGCATTTAATCCTCTTCCCTATTGCCTCAGAAAAAGTTGCTTATTCACTCAGTATTTGTATAAGATTTTATTCATGCTGTGAGCATAGCACTTTAAGTTGGATATATGCTTATCTACCTCTTCTGCTGGTCTGTGAATTTCTAGAAGGAAAGAATGTTTGTATGTATTTTCGGGGCTGAGCATAGTACCCGGGAGATAGTAAATACTGATCAAATGCTGGTTGATAGCATTATTCTCTAATGTTTATTGAGTTATTCTTTGGGCTACATTAAAGTGGAGATTATTATTAGTAGCCTTTTTCAAGGTTGCTGTGGGAACGGTAGGAGTTAACATAAGTCAGCCCTTGGGAATGTATCAGGCGTAGATGAAGCATTAGCAGGTGTTAGTCATTGTCCCTTTTGTCGATGATGTTGTCATTTGAACATCTATTTAATGAAGTAAAGTGCTTCCCTTAAAACCATTATGTGAGATGCTAAACCAGCCGTAATCATGATAACACTTAACAGTTATTGAGCAGCTAATAAATGCCAAGGTTGTAGCTCTTTAAAAAAATGTGTTATCTAAACACATTAAACACATTTTCACAGCAACCACATGAGGTAGACATAGTTCCCAATGGAGAGAAGTGGGAACAGACTCAGAGAGGTTAAGTGACCTGCCAAAGGTCACACAGCAAAGAGTGGCAAGCTGGGATTTGAAGCTGAGCCACTCGGACTGCAGTGTCTTAACCACTATCTTGTGGTGGATGGCATTGTCTTCATTCTAAGAAAGAAGAAAAAGCGAAATGGGGAAGTTTGGTTAAACTGGCAAGGCACGAAGCTTGCAAAATATCAGAGCTGAGGATTGAGACAGAAGCATCTGTACTCAGTCAGTGGGCCAGGGGTGCTGTCTGGGGTCTGGAATGTGTACTTCCCAAGCAGAGATGCAGGGAACAGTCAGGCATTCAGCAGATCTCTCGGGGCTGAGTTAATTTAGTGCTGTTAAACAAGTCTGAAATCAGAGCGCACACTGAATAAAGCCAGGCACGTCCCCCCATTCTAATGGGACATTAAATAGCTTATTCACTTGATGAATTATTTAACTACAGACTGATAAGTGCTGTAAGGTGCAGGGGCGCGGACAGTTCATGGCAGGAAGTGCTGACTGAGTCTGGGTCTGAGGAAACCACAGCAATGAAGACGCAGGGCTTGCAGTGGGGTGGTATGGCGGTTTGCACAGACCTCACTCCAGTGGGGGCTGGAGCAGCAGCAGAGGAGCACCATGCAGAGGAGACAGACTTTGGAGAATTAAACGATCTTTCGCATTTCCTCTCAATCATGTGATGTGATTATTGGCAAATGTCATATGCACCTTTCTGCAGGGACAGATGTGTGGAAAGAAAGGTAGGCAGGGTTAATATTTTTCTTCTGGCCTATGAGTTTCATTGATTTTTCTAGAAGGAAAAGCTTTCTCTTTAACCTTGTCCCCACGAGGGGGTTGACTTGAAACACGGAATCTGCCAACTGCTTGGAGGGGATGACCCTGGCCCGATGCCTTCAGGGAAGTCAGGAGGCAGCCAGACAGGAGGGTGATGGTAGACACAGCTCTGCATTCTACACACTGGAACCTCTGATGTGCCTTCTCCCCTACCTCCAGACTGACACTAAACCCTGTCAGTTTAACTCTTCAACCTCTCTCCAAGCTGCTTGCTTCTCCCAGCCCTATTGACACCACCCTAACCCAAGCTACTACCATCTTTTTCTGAAACAGACTTTGACTCACCCGTCCACCTCAACTCTTCCTTCTGTCTGGTATCTTTTCACCCAGGCCAATGATAACTGTCTTCAGATGTAAACGAGATTGTTGTTACTTCCATCTTCTTGCAATCCTTCAGCCACTCCCCATTGCACTTGGGAAAAACAAAATATCCTTCTCAAGAGCCAAGCATGGTGGCTTGTGTGCCACCTTCTTAGAAGGCTGAGATGCAAGGATCCTTTGAGCCCAGGAGTTTGAGGCCAGCCTGGGCAACATAGCAAGATCCTATCTCTAAATTTTTCTTTTTAAAGATAAAAAATTAAATGAGCTAACCTGACTTAAAAGACTTGTAAGGATCTTTACATGGCAGAAAAATCAGCAATAATCCTTCTTGCCTGGGAACAGCCTAGAGGGATGAATGAATAAAGGAAATATGGCATAAACATGCAATGGGATATTATCGCTTTAGAGAGGAAGGAAACTCTGCGATATGCAACTGTATAGATTAACCTGAAAGACATGAGGCTAAGTGAAATAGGCCAGTCACAAAAGGAAAAATGCTGTATGATCCCACTTATATGAGGTATTTAAAGTAGTCAAACTCAAGAATAAGGAAGGAGAATAGTGTTTGCCAGGGATAAGGGGGAAGAGGAAGTGGGGAGTTGCTGCTCAACAGACACGGAGTCTCAACTATGCTAGATCAATGTTTTTCAACCTTTTTTTTTTAAATCTCTGGGCACATTTGAAGTTATAGTTAAACTTCTGTGGCACACTTAAATTATGTTGATAAAAAAACCCATAAAACACTGTGCTTTGGACGTCTTTTGAAAATAATTTAATTAATGATCTTTATAATTTTCAAAGCACACCTGAGATCCTCTCACAGCATCCGAGTGTGCTCTGGCACACTGGTTAAAAATCACTTGCTAGGGTGGTACCTGTGGTTCAAGGAGTAGGAAGTCGGCCCCATATACTGGAGGTGGCAGGTTCAAACCCGACCTTGGCCAAAAAAAAAAAAAAAAAAAAAAATCACTGTGCTGGAAAAATGTCTAATGATCCATTGTACAACATTGTACTTCCTATTGTCAACAAGAATGCGTTGACTTAAATATGTATGCTTAGAACTATGTAAAGAGGGTAGATCTCCTGTTAGGTGTTCTTACCACAATGAAATAGAATAAAAAGAAATAATCCTAGTCTTACTACTGAAAATTGTAATTTAATGAGTAACCAAAATTTTGTATGCCTCAGTTCATCTAAGAAATGGGCACTTACTAATTTATTCCACCAATGAGGTAAGCTACATGTATATTCATCAATGCTGGGAAGGCATTATTGATTTGATAATTTGATAATGTTTTCTGTATTTTGAGATTTGATAAGTATCATTAAAACATAATTTGTGGCACAGTTGAACAATTTTAACATCAGAATTAGCTTTTTTATATTAAAAACATTCTTGGCATGGTCTCTGGGCCCTCCCTCCATAGTCTGGGCCCTGCTTACTTCACTTGCCTAATCCTCTCCTTCCCTTCTTCACTGTTCTACGCTAATCAGTAGCCCCAGTGGCTTTCCCCCACATCTTTGGAAATGCACAATTTCTTCCGATTTTGTAGCCTTGAAGATCTCAACTTAAGAGACTTGTTCAAAGGACTGAGTACACTGGATACTTTTTTTTCCTTTCGGGCCCTACCTCGTTGGACTCTCCCTTCCACAGTCTGAGTTAGACCCACATGTTACACTCCTCACAGCAACTTTTTTTTTTTTGAGACAGAGCCTCAAGCTGTCACCCAGCCTCAAGATGGATAGAGTGCTGTGGCATCACAGCTCACAGCAACCTCCAACTCCTGGGCTCAGGCCAGTCTCCTGCCTCTGACTCCCAAGTAGCTGGGACTACAGGTGCCCGCTGCAATGCCCAGCCATTTTTTGGTTGCAGGTGTCGTTGTTATTTGGCGGGCCCAGGCTGGGTTCAAACCTGCCAGATCAGGTGTACGTGGCTTGTGCCTCAGCCACTTGAGCCACAGGCGCCAAGCCCTCACAGCAACTTTTAATTCTCCTTTGTCACACTCCTCACCCCCTCTAAGCTTGCATGTATCTATGGGTATATGTTGACTAAATTGTCCAGCTGGAGTGTTTGAACCAGGAAGGCAGAGATCATCCTGTGTTGTTCATCACTTTGTCTCCTGTGCCTAGAAGATGGAATATATCCCACAAATATTTATGGATTCTTACGAGGCACCAGAACCTTGTTATACCCTGCAACATTTGGCAGCTTGTACATTATATCTTATATCTCTTATATTGGGAGAAGTCAAATGTGACTTGAATATTATAGTTTTTTTACTTTCCTAAAATGGGTATACTTTTTTTTGGCACCCTCTGTATCCAACCATAAAAATTTGAAGAGAGAAGACATGACATGTTTTCCAGTGCATAGAAATCATTGAGTGATTATTTGAGAAGGGAAGGAAGAAAGGAAAAAGCAGGAATAGAGGAAGGGAAGAACTCTAAAATGCATATGGAAATAGTACCATATGTGCAAAAGGAGAGGGGGAAAAAAGTGAGTTTTGCCTAGGAAAACTAGGGTGGATTCTCTGAGGATAATCCTAAGTAATGAATAGACATCTGTCAGATGCCCCAATTGGGGAGGAACATTATATTACCCAGCCTGCTATGGTGGAGATGGTATAGGTGGGGGTGGAGGCAGGGAGTTTGATTAGAAAGCTCAAGAATTCAGATGCAGGATGAGCTGGCCTCAACTGGGCAGCAGTAGAGAGGTTGGTGAGGAGGGCATGACTTCCAGAGATATTACAGAGGCCTAGAATTTAGGAAGGCTATTAGTTTAGGATATTTCTGAGAGTAAGCAGAAGTGCAATCAACAGTAACCCAATAGCCTACACAATATAGACATCTCTTACCTCACTAACAAGAAGACCAGAACACCCCAAGGTTAGTTCATCAACTTGGTTATGTCATTAAAGATCCAGATCCATTCAAGTGTGGACTCCAATCTTTAGTATATTGGTTTTCACACTCATGTTTATCGACTCAGGTTTGCAAGATGGCTCTCATATCTATTTCAGACATAGAACCAAGAAGGCAAAGAGGCCTAGTCAATGCAGCAAGAAAATTATTTGACTTTTCTCTCCTTTTATTAGTAAAAATAAATATTTTCCAAAGTTCCCCAGCAGATAACGACTGATGTTTCATTGGCAAGGAAAGTGTTATATGGCCATTCCTAACTGCAGTGGGAGCTAGGAAATCAGATATCCAGCAAAGGGAAATAGAAGGGCCATGAATGGCTCCAATCAGTCATGGTTCTTATTCTGGAGCTAGTCCTGCTTCTCTCCCCACCCCCAAACCCAAAATTAGAATCCTGTTTGGTAGATAGACAATTAACAGTATCTGCTACAGGGTGGAAGATAGGATTTGCTTTTATTTACACAGCCTCCTCCCTGTTATGAAATAGCAGCTACCTCTTGGCTTCAGCCTGGTGAAAACTACCTCTCATTCCAGCTGAGCCTGCTGCCCTTTGCTCATACATCCACAAGCAGATGATTATGCAGAACAGCAAGAGCTTCCTTGTTTCTCTGAATATTCTCAAGAAATAAGACTGCATTAATAATTTGTTTTCTTGGTATGGGCCATTCGGTTGTAAAACAATATTCTAGTCATAGCACGTTACTTCCCTTCCTCATTTACATTCACCGTTGGTTTAATTATGCTTTTCAGTCAGAATACTTATTAATTTTATAGACCTACCTGAAAATTAAATTGGATAAATTCCTTTTGCTTGGTACCTTGAAAAATGTGTTTTTCCAAGCTGTTGCTGGAGCCCACTTTGGCCCTGTGCAATTTTGTTCCTCTTTAAGTTCATTTGCAAATAACACTGTGTTGGTGTAAAGGGCATTCATCATTTCTGAGCAGGAGAAACACTGCAAAATGCAGCCCAATTCAAAGCAAAGTAGGAGGACAATGGAGAAAATTGCCAAATATTTTATTTTCTCATTGAAGGGGGTAGTCATTGGGTGAGGTATAAAATTTCCCTTAGGAGTCAATGAATCTGTCTTGCTGGTGAAAAGAACACTGTGTTGAGCTGTAAACAGTAAGGAAGCCACAAAGTGCCAGAAGGACATGGAGCAGACAGACTTTCCCCACCGACCTTGGCTAGCCACTCAATGTGAGAATAGCAGGTGGTGTATTTACTCATTAAATGTCTACCAACATTTACTGTGTCTCAGGCACTGCAGGGCTAGGAATACAAGTGTTCCTACATTACCTACTCTCAAGCAGCTAACACTTTCATAGGATAGACAGGTAGATACAAAACGATAATGAAATGTGGCAAGTGTTATTATGGACAAAAGCACAGGACACTGGAAGGCTGGAAGCAGGGCAGCATATCCCCTGGACCAAAAACTATACAAGGATGGGAAATGTATATATGCTATATTATGCTGTAACTCCATTGCCTAGTGCCTGGTCTGGAGAAGCTCAATAATTATTTGCTGAATTGAACTGGATTAAAATGAATCTTGTTTGGTGGCATGTACTAATGAAGGAATGTTAACTGCTATAACAAATAACCCCCTAAATCTTAATTGCTATGTAATAGGAGTGTGTGTGTGAGAGAGAGAGAGAGAGAGTGTGTGTGTGTGTGTGTGTGTATGTTTCCTTCACAAAGATCAAATCAGAGATGATGGAGGATATTTGCCCTAAGTTTTCATTCAGGAACCCAAGCCCCTCCCATTTGTGGCTCTGTCATACCTTGGGATATCTCCATCCTTTGTTTCCAGGGTATGAACTGAGAAAGAAGAAAAAGAATAGTCACTGGGAAGGTTAATGGATTAAGATCAGATGCTAGGACTCTCAATGTTTCCTCTTGCATTTCAATGAGCAGAAGTGTTACACGGCCCTCTCTATCTGTGGGAGAGGTTAGGAAACATGGGCAGATTGTGTGCCCAGGAAGAAAAGACATGTTTGGTGAAAACATTACTGTCTCTGCCATGTGGTTGGAAAACTTGTCAGAGGAAACATCCCAGTCTTCAAGATGGGTAGAATGAATCCTGCGTGATCAGAAGAGCACTACACAGAGGGTTCAGTGTGAAAGCAGGAGGCAGCATGGGGTTCATAGGTGGCCAAGAGTCACCTGCACAGAGAGATATGGATGTTTAAGAGAGGCAGAGGTTAAGTGATGAAAGAGATTTTGCACCACACCACATGGTTTAGACCTCATCCTAAGGGCAGTTGGAACCCACTAAAGATTTTTTTTAATTAAATCATGGCAGTGTACATTTATGCAATAATGGGGTACAATGTGCTGGTTTCATATACAATCTGAAATATTTTCATCAAGCTGGTTAACATAGCCTTCATGGCATTTTCTTAGTTATTGTGTTAAGACATTTATATTCTACATTTAGTAAGTTTCACCTGTACCCTTCTAAGATGCACCGTAGGTGTGGCCCCACCATTTACCCTCCCTCCACCCAACCTCCCCCCCTCCTCCCCTCCCTTGCTCCTTTTCCCATAGTCTTGTGCTATAATTGGGTTATAGCCTTCATATGAAAGCTATAAATTAGTTTCATAGTAGGGCTGAATAAATTGGATAAAAAGGACAGTCTGGTCAGTCTTGTATTTTAGAAGGATTACCCTCCTCCTAATGTGAAAATTATAAGAGGCAATGATTACACATAGAGATGGAGAGGGGAGGATGAACTTGAGAAATACTTGGAAGGTAAAAATGGCAGGGATGGGTAGCTGATTGGATATGGATTAGCCCCTTTGTCCTTCTTATGAAGTTTGTTCCTTTTTCCTTCTCATTCAAAACAAACTTTTATTTTTAATTATTATGGAAACATAATAGTATATATTTATGGGGTACATTTGGTATTTTGAAACAAGCACACAATGTGTAATGATCAAATCATGATAGGATATCCATCATGCTAAGCATTTATCATTTATTTGTGTTAGGAACTTTCCAATTCTGTTCTATTAGTTATTTTGAAATGTATAATAAATTAATGTTAACTGTAGTCACCCTACTGTGCCACAAAACACCAGATCCTGCTCCTTCTGTCTAGTTGTATATCTTACCAATTTTCCAACCTCCTCCCCACTTCCCTTCCAAACTTCTGGTAACCATCATTCTACTCCCTATCTCTATGAGCTTCTCTTAATGTCCTTCAATGTCCTTCAGTCTATCCCTTTTGTTGAAAATGATAGCATATCATTGTTTTTATAGTGGTGTCTTCTCATTTTGAGTATCCTTACTAAACTGCTCACCTCAATGCTTAGCCCAACAAGCCCAGTGTCCAGAACAAATTTGGCCCTGAGGAATTAGAATTAATTGGTCCCATTTATTGGGGATATCTGACACTTAGAATATCAATTCAAGGATTTGATAGGGCTAGGATTTTTATTAGATTTCTAAATCATAGACAAATTAATCTAGAATTTATCTGTAAATTCAAATTTATCTTCCCAACTGTTGGTCATTTTATGGCCAGAAATTTACAGACAGTTCCAATTTTGGGGGGACAGAAATTCAGAGATATGTTAAGTTTTCTAGAGGTGTGATTTAAATTGATAAAGTTGGGAGGGTATCAGGGAAGGAAGTGGTGTGGCTGCCTTCCCTATAGCAACAAGTGTCATGGTCTTCCACGGCACCACAGTAACCAACATGATGGAGGACTGTATGAGGGAGGAAAATGGCAACATAAACTGGTATTGCCAGTGGTTTAGCACCCACTCTATGGCATTAGAATGTCTGATGTTAGATCCTGTCTCCACCTGCTACTGGCTGTGTAACTTCTGCCACTCACTTGACTCCAATACAGTTTCCTTGGCTATAAATGGAGGTAATAATACTTTGGTCCTACAAACTTCTTTAGAAATTTAATAAAATAATATGTATCCAGGTCCAGGCAGATTGTAAGAACAAAATCGAGTATAATCTTTACTATTAAAGAATGGCTAAGCTCCTTGAAGGAAGATATTTTATTTAGCTTTTTCTGTATTGTGGCCATATCAGTGGTAATTACTACAGGCTGCATGAATGGATTGATGTAATAATTGAGTGTATAATGTATGCCTGACATTGAGGGCACAATGATGAACAAAAGAGAACATGCTTCCTATTTGAATTGAGAACTCACTGTAGTGGCAGAGACAACCTGTAAATAAATAACAAATATGAAATCTGATGCTAAGTAGTAATACATAATATAAAGAACAAATAAAGCAGGGTCAAAGCATAGAAAGTGAGAGTAGATGCTTTTTGGTAGAAGAGACCCAAGTAATGTGATGAATTGAAGAATGAATGAGAAACAGTTGAGTGATAACCTGAGGAGAGAGATAGCAATTAATGTAATGGCAGCTTTCAAGGAAGCATCAATCCAGATAAAAGTGTGTGCATAGGCTTAAACCTTCCAAGCACATGGTGAACTTTAAGAATCTAGAAAAGGATGAACAAGATAAGTAAGAAAAAAGCAAAAGGAATAGAATGAATGAATAGTAAAGAGCTGACATAAAGGAATAAAAACATCAAACAGAAAATAAACAAAAGCAAAAGTTGTTTCTTTGAAATAATTCACCAAATTGATTAACTCATAGCTAGACTGATGGTACCAAAAGAGAAGATATAAAATACCAATATAAAAAATGAAGGAAAGGCTACAACTACAGAACCTACAGATATGAAATGTTAAGAAGGAAATATTAGGAATAGCCAGAAACCCTAAGTTTCAACGTCACAGATAAAAAGGAGAAATTATGTGAAAGATAAAATTCAGCAAAATTGACACAAGATAAAATAGAAAAATTGAATGGCTTTAAATTTATTAAAGAGATTGAGTTGGCTTTCAAAAACATCCTTACAAAGAGAACTCTATCCCTATATATTTCCCTAGTGACTTTTATTATGTATGTAAGGAAAGAATACCAATAATCTTACATAAAGTTTATGAGAAAAATTGAAGCTAGAGCATTTTCTGACTAGTTTTATGAAGACAGCAAAAACCTCATAAGAACGCTTTTTAAAGATATCAGAAAAACCAAAATTACAGACCAGTGCATTTCATGAATACTTAATGAAATAAAAAATAATTAATAAGGGGGGAGGAGCCAAGATGGCGGTCTGTAGCCAGCATTCTGCAGAAGCTCCTGTCCAGAAGGCGAGTTAAAGGACAGAAATTTAGCAAGAAAGCCAATGGTTTGGAGCTGAGCCAAGAGACAAGGTCGCGGAATGCACATCAACCCTGCTGGAGGGATCTGCGACCCCAAGGATACAAATAAAAGGTACAGAGCACATCACCAAGTGGATGGGAGTCCCGTCCACCAAGAGAACAGCTCGCAGTATACGCCATACCTCCATACAAACAAGCGAGCAGAGTTCAGATGTCCTCCCACTCTACCCCATGGGAGAGACCCTCTAAAAACTGGACCACCTTCCCCTGTGCTGTGGCAGTATCCTGCCAGGCATAAAGCTGTATACAACTGTATATATTCTCTACCTGCAAGTTGGAACTCCCGGCACTCCCCTCCACTCTCACCCTGAGGATTGGAGGTCTCTCCCCCACGGAGTCCAGATTCTTGAACACTTTATCGAGGGGTGTGGACAGGGCGTGGGTTGCCACTGGTCTGTGCTGTTCTCCAGGCTTGGGATCGGTGACAGAGTGAGCCAAAAAGTGGCTGGCCGGCTGGCTTTGCTAAATTTCAGCCACACCTGGCCCTCAGGGGATGACAGCACAGACAAAGGGCTGAAGCTTGCAGATTAAATCAGGACTAATAGCAGCCCAGCGTCTCTTCCACAGGGCAGAAATTCTGCGAACTTGTTCTGTTCTATCAGCTTTTTCACCTACTTTACATCAATCAGGGACAGGGCTGGAACTGAGTGAATCACCCCAGCCCCCATCAGGTACCCAGGATGTTAGGCCTCACCTCCCCCCCTGCCAATACCGACACAACCGGTGGACTGGCTGAGGAGCCACAGAGCCCTGTGTGACCTAGGCAGGTGCAAACCTCTAGAGCATCTGCTCATTGGAGGAAACTGGACCACACCCCTGCAGGGTTACCAGAGATTGGGTGCGACAGAGGGGCAAGGCGGGGAAAGAGGCATCAACCTTCCCAGGCTAATTTACTGGCTTGGGGGGGCCTCCTGAGCCCACAGAACACTGGAGTAAGTTATACTACAGCTGCCAGCAGACTTCAGCTGTCTAGTCGCAAGAGACTTTTCAACTCTTTGATTTGAGGTTGATACTGGCTGGGACAATTGATTTGGTACCTCTTTAACTGGGCCAATCACCCGAGGACTTTCCAACATTGTACACTGGGTGTGTGGTAGTGGGAAGGTTTCATTTCCAAGTGTTGTGGAATTCTTGTGGGAGAATACTCGCAGAGGGGCTGCTTTCCTTAACCAGCCCTCAGGGGATGAAAGCTGAGACAAAGGGCTGGAACTCACAGACAGAGTAAAACCCATTTGAAGCCCCAGTCTGATCAGGGAAAATAGCCTTGACAGAAATAAATTCTGCGAACTTGTTCTGTTCCAGCAGCAACATCA
>CAUYON010031267.1:0-20279 GCA_963573935.1 Arctocebus calabarensis
TTTTTGAGACAGAGCCTCAAGCTGTCACCCTGGATAAAGTGCTGTGGCATCACAGCTCACAGCAACCTCCAATTCCTGGGCTCAAGCGAGTCTCTTGCCTCTGCCTCCCAAGTAGCTGGGACCACAGGCGCCCGCCACAACGCCTGGCCATTTTTTGGTTGCAGCCGGCATTGTTGTTTGGCAGGCCCGGGCTGGATTCGAACCCGCCAGCTCAGGTGTACGTGGCTGGCGCCTTAGCCCGTTGAGCCACAGGCGCTGAGCCTATTGATCTGTTTTAAATAGCTTACATTTATATTATATCACTCTTCTAAATGTATCCAGTGGCGGTACAATATAAGAACTACAGCAGTTTGACCTCTACCAGTCTCTATAAAATGTAGGTGAATGGTAGGGGGCCCGCCCCTACACAGCCGTCCTACACGCACTGCGGTCTCCCTGAACACATACTCTCTGAGCTAGTCTCATCCTATCCTGGCTTCACAATCCACGCTCCCTAATTATTAAAATGTTTCACAAATTCCAATCTAAATAAATGCTGCTGCTACTCCTCAGCAATTTCTCTCACATTTCCACCCACAATGAACAAGCTCTCTTCAATAGAAATAAACTCAGCTCCCCTCCCCATCCCGTCCTAGCCCCCTAGCTAAGAGGATGCATTTGTGTGCTCACGAAGAGGACCTTGTCTGTGCCCTCACCAAATGTCATCTCCTCTGAGAGGCTTTCTTTGTCCACCCTCCTGCTTACTCTCTTCACAACATCCATCATGATCTGAAATGACGTTGCGTATTTCTGAATTTGCTTCTTTTTATTCTGGCTCCCCCATAGTATCTTAGCCATGAGGGCAGAGTTTATCTCCATCATCAATATCCCGAGTGCATTATCCTTCCTTTAGGTCCTTGAAGTTGTATTTATGTTTCACCTCTGCTAAGTGCAAAATAGTTTTATATTTAATAGTATTGCATATAAATAAAAAATCATTTCAAAAATTTCTCTGACTATAAGACTGTAAGTTAAATAATATTCTGCTGAGTTGTATTCTCAACTATTATTAGTATATAATTGATCAAGACAACCTAAATACACATTTTCATAAATAACTATTAAACACAAAACTAAAAGTTGTGTTAGAAATATACTCCATAATGATCTAGGTGGAGGAAGTATGTTTAAAATCCTGAATATAAGTGACACCGATATTTTTAAAAATCATGTTCGTGACCTATAGTTCGTGACCTTTACACTTGACACAATAAACTATACAAGACTCAGGCTGAGTAAGCAGTAGACTTCTCTTAGTAAAAGGGGAGAAAAACAAATGTGAAAGGGGCTGTGGGGAAGGAGAACTAACACAGCTCCTTAACGGCAGATGCTCTTTGATCAGTTTTAAGAAAGAGTATTAGCAAAGTGAAAGATAATGGATCCTGGGACTTCTTGGCCTCCATGACAACATTTCCCCCCTACCAATATATACAGAGGGCGCCAAAAGAATTCATACACATCTTAAGATAAGAAAAAATTGTACTGACATTGTAATACTCAAATCATGTTTGACTTCTGCAATCACAAGAGATACAAGGTACAATATACAACAAACCAACACTTTCGGTATTAATTACTAGAATTTTAATACTTTCTCCTTTCTTAAAAGGTGAATACCTTTTTTTAGAAAGAGAGGGATAACATGGTTTATACACAGGATCAGGCAAATAAGTTTGCAAACTCATCCTAGAAAAAGTGCTACACACCTCATTGCTGAATATCAATCACTACAGCCACCTTTGAAGTACTCATCCTGGGAAACTATGCACGGGGCCAGCACCTAGTCTACCCTTCAAAGCAATTTTGGAACTCTTTTTCTAGAATGGCCATCAGAGCTATCATTATATGAGACCTGACAATTAAGTTTGTGAACTTATCCTAGGAATATCACTACGGTCACCAGCTGGCCAAGGTGAGTACTTTGAAGGGACTCAAAGTGTGATAGTGATATTCACCTTTTCCAGGGTGACTTCCTGAACTTAATTCCTGGGTGGTTAGTTCCACCCTGTGTGTGTAGTGTGTACATCTCCTATTGGTTCTCTGGAAAATCCACGCTAATATGTGTATATTATATCTGGAGGTAAGAGTTTGGCAGATGGGCTAGGGATTGGATAAACTAATTAGTAAAATAGTAGCAAACCTCAGCTATTTGGTGTTGGTACATGAAAATAAAGTGTCAATAGCATCAACTACCTAATTGTTTAAGATGCTAGTGATAGCACAGTACCCTGAGAAACAAGCCTTCCACCTAAAAGAAATAGACTTTCGCAATCTCCCGTCGTCCTCTGCACCAGTGGTTCCCAACCTTTTTGGCACCAGGGGCCAATTTCATGGAAGACACAGACCAGGGGTGGGGGTGAGGTCGGGGGCATTAGATTCTCAGAATGAGGGCACAACCTAGATCCCTCACATACACGGTTTACAGCAGGGTTCACGCTGTATGAGAATCAAGTGTCACTACTGGTCTGATAGGAGGCAGGGCTCAGGCAGTGAGGCGAGTGATGGGGGAGCGGCTGTACATACAGGTGAAGTTTCTTCACTCACTCACCTTCTTCTGTGTGGCCTGGGCGGTGGTGGGTGGGTGCAGGGCCCGCAACTCTACACTGTCCTGGGAGAAAGATGTGTGAAAATCTATGTATCAGTTTACCACCCAAGGACAGAGAAGAGGGGTAGATTAAATCTTCAAAGCTAAACATCAGTAAAGATCACAGAATCCATGTAGACTCTCCAGACTGTGACCTTGAAGGGATCTCAGACATCACCCATTTTCTTTGCACAGTGAGGCCCCAAGGGGGAAATTGGGTGGCTGCTGTTAGATAGTATTATACAGACTGGGGTTCAAACACAGCTTTGCCACTTATTAGCTATGGAGCCTTCATTTAAGCAAGTTTCCTAATCTCTCTAATCCTGTTTCCTTATTCTTAAAATAAGAATTACCATATCCACCAGGGAGAGATGGTAACTAGGATTAAATCAGATAAAATATAAATAAATATAAAAAGACACTTCTCCCCGTGGCTTGATGTGGCAGTATTATGGAAAAAAATTACCGTGAGTTAGAGCACACAAGTCTTAACTCCAGACCTACTTTCTGGCTCTGTGCTCCATTGGGCCTTGGTTTCTTTAAGTATAAGTGAAGGGGCTTAGACTTTTATTTTTGTGGAGACAGACTCTCAAGCTATCACCTTGGGTAGAGTGCAATGGCATCATAGCTCACAGCAACCTCCAATTCTTGGGCTCAAGTGATCTTCTTGCCTCAGTTTTTCTATTGTTGTTAGAGATAGGATCTTGCTTTTGCTCAGCCTGGTCTTGAACTCTTATCCACCTGCCTCAGCCTCTCAGCGTGCTAGGATTACAGGCATGAGCCACCTCACCCGGCCAAGAGGCTTAGATTAAATAATGAAGTGCAAAGATTACTATTGATTCTAAAATTTTATTTTTCATCAATGTCTCATTGAAAGCATCACTTTCTTTCATCTTGGCATATGATTTTTATTTCTGTGACTTTGTGGTATTGGGTGTTTCTGTGTATACTGCTCAGTTTTAAAAAAGGAACAAGATAGACCACCTTGTAAAAAGTGCAAGTGGCCATCAGAAAGCTGAAGTGCATTGTGCTCTGGCACAGCATTGAGTGTGAGTCAAACATAAAAAAATGAAAAACCCAGTAGTTGAGTTAAGTCAACGTCACAGGGGACATCTGCATGAAATAATAAATGAAACAAGAAAATAATATCTTCCCCCAAAGAGGAAAAATCCCCCACCCATCATATGCATTCATTCAGGAAATATTTTTGGGAAGGAAGAAAAACATTTGGATAGTGATTTCATAGATCATCGCTGTGGTGGAAACAAACTATATTTCTTGTGGCTTAAGATTTTAGCATTCATGACATCCACATAGGTGACCCCAAGAGGCAGGAATGAGCCAATATCCTGAGACTTCTCACAATGGCAGGAGATAGCCCCCTTTGATTGACTGATTCATTAAACAAATATTCATTGAGCACCTTAAGTATATGACAGGCCCAGTTCTAGAATCTAAGGATACAATGATGCATAAAATGTGCAGAATCTCTGCATTCATGGCATTTTAGTCCAATAGAGATGCTACAACAAAATACTATAATCCCAGTAGCTTATAAGCAACTGAAATTTATTTCTCAAAGTCCTGGAGGCTGAAAAGTCCAAGATCAAGGATCTGGTAGATTTGATGTCTGGGGAGAGCCCATTTTCTGGTTCATAGGTGATGCCTTTTCTGTGTCTGCACATGGTAGAGAGAATGAGGCCTCTCTCTGGCATCTCTTGTATAAGGGCACTAATCCCATTCATGAGAGCTCTACCCTCATTACTTAATCACCTCCCAAAAGTTTCACCCCCAAATGCCATCACACTGAGGATTTGGTTTGAATATAGGAATTTGGGGAAAGTACATTCAATCTACAGCACATGGAAATCACATTCTAGTATCTAATTTACCTCTTGTCCTGAAATTTATAAAATATAGTTCAGTCAAATGGGTCATTTGGGAGAAAAATAGGGTGCTATACTTCTAGGTATTAAAAAAGGGAATATAATTCCTTTAAAAAAAAAAAACCTCTGTCCTCGCCAGGCATGGTGGCTCATGCCTATAATCAGGTGAATTTCTTGAGCTCAGGAATTTGACACCAAACCTGAGCAAGAGGATCCGTTGAGCCCAGGAGTTTGAATTTGCTGTGAGCTATGACATCACATTGCTCTAGCCTGGGGCAACAAAGTGAGACTGTGTTTCAGAAAAATAAATAAAAATAAAAACCTCTGTCCCACTGCATTCAATCATCAAAGGCAAAGGAGGGCCAGTCAGGTCATGGTCATGCTGTGGTCTATCCAAAACCAACTGATTTGCACTTGGTTTGCTGACTGCTGCTTTACTTAGCAGGGACGGATATCTCTAAGGCTTCAGACCTGGAATCTTTAATAATCTGCAGCAGCAAAATTAAGATCCATTAGGGACTTCTCAACTAGTTCCTTTTATAAGAATGCCACAAGACACTTTATCGTAGACTAGAAAATATGATGCCACAACTCCATTCTACTTTAGGCATTGGGATCGTGGTCCATATCAGACCGCCATTCTCTGTCACCCTTTCTACCAGCCAACCTCCACAACCTGGAGACATGAATTCAGTTATTATATAACATACTATGTTAGCTTCCTTGTCCAAAAAAACCAAGCCAGCCTAGTAAAATCTGCTTAACACCAAGCCTCAGAAACCTAAGAAGAATGTGAGCCACTGGTAGTCACAAAGGGAGTGAATAGGAATTGTCCACATGAATGCACACACACACAATTATTCATTCACTCAAGCACACTTGCAGAGTTCCAAAGTCACAGTATTAAATCACCAGCAGGAGTTATTGCAGCTGAACTAAAAATGAATCGCTTATAACCTGAGGCTGTCCTGGCCATGGATGTCTCCCTCCCATTAGAGCTGATAATGGCAGGCTGTCAAGTGAATACCTCACGGCCTCCTTGGGCTGTCACAGGCCTCACACTGCAGCTTTACAATGACAAAATAACTATGTGTCAGTCAGCCCTTCTTAAACTAGCTCTGCAAGATCTGTCAAGGCCCCTCCCCAGACAGCTCCTGCCAGGAAATTACGACTGCCCAAGGAACGGCTGACAGTTCAAGTATAGCCCTTACTGAGTCTCTTGGTAAGTATTTTGTTATTTCTATGGCTCTTAAAATTTGGAAAATATTTCACGATCATTTTAATTATGTGGTTTAGGGTACTTTAATCCTCAGAACAAGCCTGCCAAGTAAATCTGCACTGCTACTCTAGTTTTAGAGATGGGAAAACTGAGAGACTTACTCAAGACCACACAGCATTTCCCATTGGAGACTAACAGTGTAGCTCTCGGGTAGATAGGGTGATTTGTAACAGTATCTGTTTGCTATCTGAGATGTCGTCAGAGCTGCTGGCTGTGAGTATCTTCTGCTTCTCCTCTGTCCCTCTAGCCCCCCATTCCCTGCACTTTGAACAGGGTACGTCCTTCTAAGTTTTCTAATGTAACACCCAAGGGCACAGCTCAAGCCTAAATCCACTGAGCACCACAGGTTCAACTGAATGTCCAGTAGGATCACCCAGATAATTATAACAGGATATGGAACTGATTCGCCTGCAAAAATTGCTAAAGGGAAGCCTCAAGTCCCCTCCAGTGTCACCTTCACATCCCATTCAGCCTCAGCAACTATAAGAGACGGTTGGCTCCTACACACTCATTAAGTGTGCGGTAGGGAACTGGAGGCCTCCCAGAAAAATGCTCACCGGAGGTGGGAGTGACTGCAGGCTCCACAGAGTGAACGTCGCTGAACTGCATCCAGGTACAGTCTGTGGGAGGAACCGACGGTGTCCTCCAGGGTCCAGGCTTCTGTGAACATAGACGTTGGGCCTGCTTCCCACTGAAGACGTTGGCTGGACCCAATGTCCAAAAGGGAAGTACAGGGCAAAGGCAGCGGCTGTTCTTTGCCTGGGGTACGTGAGTTGCCCAGGATCCGAGTGCACAGTGCAAAGGGTAACTCAGGCTTGAAGTGTCTTAATGGGACTCATTCTAATTGGGCTGACTCAAAAACAGGTTGTACAGTCAATCTACAGGAACAGGAGCTCAAGATAAATTCAAGTAACAGAGAAGCCAAGAGCGCCCCAGCCAGGGGCCTCCAAAGAACACAGAAGAGAAGCCCACGAGAGAGAGGACGTATGTGAGCATGAAACACATGGAAAGCATCCGAGGGCCAAGAGAAAGCTAGCACCCAGGTAAGTCATAAGAATGTGTCCCTTTCCTTCTCCTGACCTACTTCTACTTCTCTGATCTTGGGAAAAAGGGGGGGATAGAAAAACAAAAGAGGAAGAGGCCTTATGTACTCACCTATGGAGAGTGAAGTGCTAACCTTCCTCCCACCACCCACTTCTTTTTTTTTTTTTGAGACAGGGTCTCACTATGTCACCCTCAGTCACAGCTCACAGCATCCTCAAACTCTTGGGCTTCAGCGGTTCTCTTGCCTCAGCCTCCCAACTGGGACTATAGGCACCCGCCTCAATGCCTGGCTATTTTTTGTTGCAGTTGTCATTGTTGTTTAGCTGGCCTGGGCTGGGTTCAAATCCACCAACCTTGGTGCATGTGGCTGACGCTGTAACCACTGTGCTATGGGCACCAAGCCAGTTGAATTGGAAATTTGACTGTTCTGCCCACCAGACCGTGTTTGAGTGTATGTAGCTAAATCTCTTGTGTTGTTAAACCTTTTATGTTTTTCTTCTGATAAAGAAGCCAAGGACTACCAGCAGCAAGCATTTTCTGCAAAATAAAATGCATTACGCAAAACTTTAAAAAAGATAAAATGATTTTAAAAGAGAAAAGAAAAATGGACAAAAGGAGCCTAACCTTGCTGAAGGTGTGTGGGAGTCGAATTTGGGGAGAAGCTGCTCCCCATTCCAGCTCCCATTGAACTCAATCCATTTAACAAACCTGGTTGCACAAAAGATTAAGATAGATGTTCAAGGCTTTCCTGATAAATCTTACCTCTGTCCCACTCTGCCTCTCCATTTCCTCCAATCACACGATACGGGGCAGGAAAGCCAGGTAGGGAAATGAAGCACACTGCATATTCTCTCAGCAATTTCTTTACTAGCACCTTGAAAATGGACTTTCAGACTAACAATCAGGCAATCTCCAAGATAAATTTCAGTCCAGTTCTTTTTTTCTTTTTTCAGTCCAGTTCTAATACTAAATTACTTTAAGTCTCCACGGAACTGAAAACCATCCTTTCTTCACCAAGAGGTTGGTGTAGTGGAATGCCGTTTGATGAACAGTTGTTGTTTTCTTTTTTTATCTCAAGGACCAAGGTAGACATTTATCTCTAACTTTTTGCTCAGTTTTTAATACATTCTGATTCCCTTTCTTAAAAAAAAAAAAAAAAGGTCGGTGTTGTGGATTGGTAGTCCCCAAAACCAAAACCTAGGATCTGGCTTTTTTTTTTTTTTTTTTTGAGACAGAGCCTCAAGTTGTTACCCTGGGTAGAGTGCCGTGGTGTCACAGCTCAAGGCAGCCTCAAACTCTTGGGCTTAAGCGATTCTCTTGCCTCAGCCTCCCAAGTAGCTGGGACTACAGGTGCCTGCCACAACACCTGGCTGTTTTTTGGTTGTAGTTGTCGTTGTTTGGCCGGCCCGGGCTGGATTCAAACCTGCCAGCTCTGGTGTATGTGGCTGGTGCCTTAGCTGCTTGAGCTACAGGCACCAAGCCATCTAAGATCTGTTTTATCAACAAATCCATGTGTGATTTCAGGGGCAACAATTGATGAAACTAAGTCTCAGTTTTCACATTTGTGGCCTAACACTCTTGAAACCTGCTTTCTCTCTATATTCCTGAGATACTGGAAGACTTCACGTGAGACCTCATATCGATAGCACTTTCTAGATGCTCCTGGAGTAATACTACACCAAGCTGAAATCCAACCCTAGGCTTCCCTGAGGGGCTGGATCCAGCGCTAACTCTACAAAGGTGTTATCACAGGCTTGCGATTCCTTTCTTTCCATAAAACCACTCACCATAATTGAAATGGTTAGTGGCGTAGTTTGGTTTATCATGGGACTTAAGTGGGGTGGGTCATTTCCAAAGACTTCGTTTTGGTCTGAGCAGGTTGAGGGTAGTAGTGAGAAGAGGGATCAGAACTTAGAATTAGCCTGAACACAGCCACTGGGAGAACTGGTACCCTCTCATGCAATAAGCGAAGTCTCAGTCTGACTATTATAAACATTAACACACACACCCAGTGTAAAATACTCCGTGGCAAAGACAAACTAGATGAGGTGCCACTGTCCCAGCAAGTGAGCGCAGCACAGTCTCGGAGCCCTGAGAGGCAGACACTCCTGAGAAGGTCGGGACTGCACACCATAAGCTTCAAGGAGCTCTGTCAGCAGCAGGCAGAACCCAGAGTTCAAGTTGGAATTTGGGCCCTGGGAAGAGGCCAAGTAAGGATGAAGGGGCTGATAAGTAAACAAGAACCAAGATGGCGGAAGGCCAGTGATAGAAAACAAAGCATTTTAGAGCAAAGCAAAGATTCAAACACTCAAACCACACCTAAAAGGCAGAGGCAGGCCAGCAGCACCCAGGGAAGTAACTCGGGAGAAGCCTGCACCTAGGATCGGTGGCTCAAGCTTGGAGAGGGGAAATCCTGAGTCAGGAAAACCAGGGTGGTTCTACACAAACTATCAGACTTGAGTAGAATCTATAGATGATAGGATAATACTAAGATCAAAGACTCTTTTTTACATTATATACTATCACTTGTTCCGCTCCAAAATAGGTTGATTTTACACAAAAAGATGGGCTCTCTAGAACATTCCTTGGAGGACTTGGTAAGGAGGGCATAGAGATGAAAGATGGAGTTCAAGTCCAAATCCATGACCTGGAACAATTCTGGAATAAACCCAGGTACAGGACTGTAGCTGGGACTACACTACAGCTTCAAGGATGCTTTGCCAGTCTGCATCACAAGTATTCACGGGGAGAAAATGAACTGAAAACATCATTCTGTCCAAGTTACTTCCCCAATGTGAGGGAAACACAGTGGGTAAACCCTACTGAATCCTGAGTGATTGACCTGGAGCGAGTCCATCAGGGGACCAGGCTGCCTTGCCTCAGAAATATTGGTACCATTACCAGTTATGTTTCGTAGTTCACAGCCTCCAAGAATCGGCACCCAACATAGGTGATGAATAAGACAGCTAAAATCTCAACAATTCAACTAAATGAGGGGATGGGTGTTACAGTTCTTCCTGTTTCCCTTCTTAGTATGCTTTGCTCCCACAGCCAACCTATGGAAATCTATGGCCTTGAAAACCACTCAATAAATATACTCAGGCAGAAAAAAGTATCTAAATGACTTTGAACACACCATTAAGTAATACATTCAAAACGTGGCCATATCTAAAAATGGTGAGTCACTCATTGCTAGAGCAAAGGCAAGAAAGAAAGCAGGTGAAGGAAGTGCCTGTGGCTCAAGGAGTAGGGTACCAGCCTCATATGCCAAGGGTGATGGGTTCAAACCCCGCCCCATCCAAAAACTGTAAAAAAAAAAAAAAAAGAAAGCAAGTGAAAAGGTGTTCAAGTAGTCCCTACAAGCTTCAGAGACAAGCTTTAAAAACAATGGCAGCATCTCTCAAAAATAATGTTGGATAATGTCATATAAAGGTTTTAATCTTCTTCATATAAAGTTTTAATTAAATTAGGGTGCCATCTTTAAAGCTGTAGCATCTCAAAATATGTAGTTTATAATAATGTTGGCAGCAAGATCTAGAATTTGCTTTTTTCTTTTTTATTGAGACAGTTTCTCACTCTGTTAGAGTGTGGCGGCATCATCACACCCCCATGTGATGTGACAGCTCATTGCAATCTCAAACTCCCAGTCTCAAGAGATCTTCCTGCCTCAGCCTCCTGAGTAACTGGGAGTACAGTGTTTTGTATTTTTGTTTGTCTGTTTTGAGAAAGAGTCTCACTATATCGCCCTGGGTAGAGTGCTGTGGTATCACAGCTCACAGCAACCTCTAACTCTCAGGCCTAAGTGATTCTCTTGCCTCAGCCTCCCAAGTAGCTGGGACTACAGGCACCCACCACAATGCCCAGCATTTTTTTATTGTAGTTATTGTTGTTGTTTGGCAGGCCCGGGCTGGATTTGAATCCACTAGTTCAGGTGTATGTGGCCAGTGCCATAACTGCTGAGCTACAGGTGTTGAGCCAGACTACAGTGTTTTTGGTAGCGGCAGGATCTCATTATGCTGCTCAGTCTGGTCTTGAATTTCTGGCCTCAAGTGATCCTCTTGTTTCAGCCTCCCAAAGTCCTAGGATTAGAAGTCTGGACTTCAGCACTGGGCCTCAGAATTTCCTTTTTTTTGAGTCAAAGCCTCAAGCTGTCCCCCTGGGTAGAGTGCTGTGCCATCACAGCTCACAGCAACCTCCAACTGGGCTCAAGTGAGTCTCCTGCCTCTGCCTCCCAAGTAGCTAGGACTACAGGCGCCCGCCACAACGCCTGGCCATTTTTTGGTTGCAGCCATCATTGTTGTTTGGCGGGCCCGGGCTGGATTCGAACCTGCCAGCTCAGGTGTACGTGGCTGGCGCCTTAGCCCGTTGAGCCACAGGCACCAAGCCAGAATTTCCTTTTTATAACAAAATATTTTTCTTTGTTCCAAACAAAGGTACTGGTACAAATATTTCAGATGAAACAAAGCTTTTTGTTGTATATTATTGCTAAAGTATTATAAACATATATACACACACACCCTCTGAGGTCACTAAAACACAGCATGGTTGCTCCAGCTTATGTATCGTATCAGTCAGAGTATAGGAAAGCAGAAATCATTTTCTGTTTCTAAAAGGGAAGAGGGGCTTAGCGCAGGGAATTCCTTACAAAGGGTATCAAGGATCTGAGCACTAAACAGAGACGACTGAAGAATCTAGAGATTGTAACAGCTAGATGCCACTACCAGTCCTAAACTAGACAGAAAAAGAGAAAGAGCTGTTACCAGAACACAGGGCTCAGCTCCCAAGGGTAAGCCGGCACAAGTTTAACAAAATGGTTCTCTGTTGGGGGAAAGTCCTAAGTTGTAACACTCGCATTTTCTGAGCTACAGATTCTGCCACCCTGGCCAGTTTTAAGTTATCTCTAAAGATGGAGTTGGGAAGAGACAAAATTGTCCCTCATGAACTGGAGTGATCTGACTTACCAGTACAATAGAAGGCTGGAGTCGCTTGACAAAGATGTAGCTCTGGAAGTAGACTCTGCCCTGGGCAGGGGAGGTGATGGAAGTATTGTAGGAAGAGCAAAAAGATGGAGTGGTTGGGAAAGAGGCAGTAGAGATCCGCATGGCCACTGTGAGGTCTTCAGCCTTTGTCGTACATATTGAAACCGGTAGCTAGTCAAGGATTCTGAGCAAAGGACTGACTCAAAAAGATTCACTCTGGCTGCTGTGCTTGCAATAAACTGGAGGGGTCTGACAGTGAAAGAGGGAGGCCAGTTAGGAGGCTACTGAAATATCTCAAGCTCTAGAGAGATGATGTGGCTTAGACCAGAAGTAAAAATGGCAAGAACTGGTTGTGTTCTGGATATGCGCGGAAAGTAGATACAATAGGACTTGCTGAAGGAGTGAATGCAAGACGTGGGAGAAAGACAGAAGTCCAGGGATGACTAAAATTTAGGGTCTGACAGATGACAACGAGGAGCAGAAAAGCTCTGCAGAAAAAGGCCAAGTTTTCCTTCAGAACACGCTAAATTTGAGATGTCAGTCAGATATTTAAGACAAGACGTTGAACAGACAGACGGATCCAGAATAGACCACAACATCATGTTCAGACAGAGGCCTGGGCTGGACATTTGGACATTTTGGAGATTTTCGAAATGTGGATGGAACTTCAGGCCATAAAAATGCTTCCGATCCCTAATATCTGTGAACTGAACCTGGCAATCTTTCTCAACTGAGATCATGGGAAACAAATAAAAATAAAGAAGACAATACTTTAAGGTACCCATCATGATGTAACAGATTAACTTTCCTCCTAAGCATCTCGGCAGTACTAGTTCTTTTTCTCTGAAAAAAAATTGTGAAAATGGTCTCTCAAATCCTTTCTGTGTTCTGCGGTTCACCTCACAGGATGCAGGTGATTAGGGGACTCTGAAGTAGTCAGGACAATGGGCAGACAGGGGAGGGAGAAGTGGCCATTGTCGGGGGAAGGGAGCCAGGGCCGGGTGGGAACCTGCAGGGAAGTGAAGGACAGAGTGGTCAGGAGTGTCAAACACCGCTGGAGGGTCTCCTGGGGTGAGAACTGAGAATTTATCATCAGATTTTAGTACATAGAAGTCTAAAGACTTTGACAAGTATAGTTTCAGAGGATGGTAAGTGGATTGGGTTTGAGAGAGGACAGGACGAGTACAGCCCCTTGGGTGTGTTTATATAGCGATTCAAACTGGCTCCATAACTTCCTGTTGACCATTGCCCAGGTGTCTGGGTCCACCAGAATGAAGAAAATTCTGAGAAGGCTTAGCTGTTAAGAAAGGTATACCTATTTGCAAGAACTTGTCTGTAAATCACATTTTTTTTTTCCAATGGTGGCCGACCAAAACTTAAAAAAATGTATTGACTATTGAGGCTTCAACCCACATCCATAAATCCAGATTTCAAATACTTGTGTTCATAAATATCCTTGTTAGAATGGCTGGTTAACTTGAAAATAAGTAATTATTAGAAAGCTGAACTTGTAAAATAAATTTATGTTAATAAAATAGAATTTATAGCTTAACATATTGAGCTTGTACGTAAGTTTCATTTGCCAAAAATATTTTTAAATCACTGATAGAATGCAGTCATTATTATTATTATTTTAAATTTCCCTATATACTTTACATACAGGGAGAGCGTCAACCACTTGAAAGTTGGCAGCTGACAACATAAAATATACTCTCTCATCGTCCTCGTGATCCTGTGGTGTGGTCATGTTATTTGCACATATCGCACAAATTCTTTTTCTGTAGAACAGGAATGATCATACTGGGAGGACTCATTAAAAATGCTTTAAGAGCACTAGCAAATAGTTTCTCATTAGTGACAATAAGTGACACAGAAACCCTCGACTAACTGCACCCTTTGAAAACTTTGAAAGTATGAGATGTTTACTGGCTCAGACAGCTGACTCAGATGAATGGAAGAAAAAAGTATCCAAAATAGCAGATTGTAGATGTGTAAAGTACAGAGCTCCTCCAAAGGGCTTTCTGGTGTACTCGCCCGAGAGCCGATGCTCTCCCAGAGCTCTCAGGTGCCATTAGCATGATGTCATATCTGAGCCAGCAGCCTCCACACGTGCGCTGTGTCATACACACCTTCACTTGCGTGGCTTCACCTCTCTCCGGCTTAGGTCATCCAAGAGCTTCAGTGACTGGGGCACAGATACTTGAGATTCTGCGGGCTTCTTTGCTTTTCATTTTCAAGGCTTTCTGAAAACAGCTGCAGAAATATCAAGACCTTTGGAAAGGCTGAACTTACTACATTTTCAGCCAGACTGCAAGCTGAGAGAAGTGGAAATATTGCAAGCCTGTTTTCCTGAAATCCCTGTCAGAGCTGCTCCAGCAATTTCTTGGCTTTACATATGACCTCAAAACAGGACCATCTCCTTTTCCAAATCCATCTGCTTTTTAAGCTTTAGTTCTAGCCTTACATTTAAATATGCAATTAAATCAGGCACGAAAGCCACACAGTCCCTGTAGTACCCAGATCTGCAAATCTGAGTTATGATGGCCACAGGATACATAAATCAGATGGTGAACTCAAATAGCAACCCTCTACCCAAAGATTCAACTCCAAGGAATCCATTACCAGCAACATACTGCAATATATTTTCAGACTAACTAAAAGACAAATGCTTTATGTTGAAATGATCTAAAGCAAGTGTTGCAACTTGGGCTGGCAAGAATTTCAACTAATATTATCTCATAGCTGGATAGGAAATTGATTGGATTTGAAATCCAGGTGTGATCAGATTTCAAATCCAGAGTAACCTAGAGAAAGGATTGAAAGAAAACGTGGTCAAGAACTTGAAACTCATCTGTTATTCACCCAGTCTGGTATTAGTAGACCCAGGAAGCTGTTGTAACAGGCAGCTCTGCACAGCCCGGTCCTGCCTATGTGGAACTACATGCATCAGCCAGAGCTCAGCACACCACACTCTCCTGGGGACTACTGCATCCAAGGACTCCTGCAGCCAGTGCTCTCGGAAACAAAAGTTAACCTTTCCCTTCCCAAGAGATATAGAACTTTCTCCAATGGTCCCTCTTCCAGAGCTGTTTTCTGGGTAAATGACCAGAGCAACACTCATTCAGAAAATAAAAAAATGAGGTTTCCAAGGAAATTAGAAGTTGAAGAGACAATATTGAGGAAAGAGGCCATGTTGTGTCATCCTTAATAGCCCTTTAAAACTTCCAGGAGACTGATTTAAATTTGGTTCAGGACCAACACACAATTTATTCTTTCAAAAAGATAGAGAAATCCTGGGAAATCCAATCCAAGGAACACTAAAAGGTCAAGGTCAATTTAAGGGCTACTCTGAAGGCCTCTGATCAGTTCTGGGCTGCATCCAACTTCTGGTGACTGTCTCAGTTCTAACTCAAAGCAGGTGCTAACCTCAGAACCACACTTTATAGTCTGAACAAGAGAGGCCTACAGATGAGGTTAGATGTGTGTTCTGGGGAGCAGCAGGCCTTCTACTTTTGGTTTTATTCTGGCTCAACTGCACACTCTGAGGATTAGAGAAGAACTAGTCCAGCTTCTCATTCCTGCTTCTCACATCTCTTCCACTGGTAGCCACTTATGGCAAAAAGGATTTGTTAAGATTCTACTTCATCACCTCAGATAGCATGAACTTAAGAAAGAAAGAGAATAAGAGGATGGAAGGAAGAAAAAGGGAGGCAAGAGAGAAAAAAGGAGGGAAGAAAAATCTACTATTAAAAAGAAAGCTGGATATAGGGGCTCATGCCCACAATTCCAGCTCTTTGGTAAGCTGAGGCAGGAGGATCATGTGAGGTCAAGAGTTCAAAACTAACAAAATAACAAGACCTTATTTAAAAAAAAAAATAAATAAAAGAAAGAAAGGAGAGAAACAGAAAGAAAGATAAAATAAAAACTAGTGGACCAGCTCTGTACCTGTAGCTCAGGCGGCTAAGGTGCCAGCCACATACACCAGAGCTGGTGGGTTCAAATCCAGCCTGTGTCTGCCAAACAACAATGACAACTACAACCAAACAATAGCTGGGAATTGTGGCGGGTGCCTGTGATCCCAGCTACTTGGGAGGCTAAGGCAAGAGAATCGCTTAAGTCCAGGAGTTGGAGGTTGCTGTGAGCAGTGGTACCACAGCACTCTACTCAGGGTGACAGCTGGAGGCTCTGTCTCAAAAAAACAAAAAAAAGAAAACTAGTGGACCAAATCATTTTCCGCTTCCAGGTAATACCTTTGAAGTATCCCCTCCACCAACCTAGACAGCTCTGAAAAGGCAAACCACATACTTTCCTATGGCCCTTTAAGGACTGCTTGAATTCACCTTTGCTTGCATTTTATATATTAAAAAGATATTTTTATTTCTCTGTTAGCATTTTTGCTTTAAAAAAAAATCCTACAGTAAAATGGATCTTTTTGGACACAAGATTCTATGCATTTTAACACATATTCAGATTGGTATAAACACCACCACCACCATTAGGATACAGAACAGCTCTGTGACCCCTGGCTACCTCCTGGTACTAACCCTTTGTGGTCACTCCCCTAACCCCACCTGCAACCACTGATCTGTTCTTTACAAGCAGATCATTAATTGTTTGTTTGTTCCACATTCCCAAACTATTTATAGCTTGAGAGTTAAGCATCTTGTTACTGTAGTCATTTTAACACATTATATCAAAATGTATTGGAAGTAAAATGTAAATTTATGTTAATAAGCACAAAAATAAAAGGTGAACTATCTGAATCCCCACCTTTAATTCCAGCCAAAGCCAGCTTGGGACTGGGCAGCCCAGAGCATGCAACCCTGTTCACAAGGCCCAGTAACCCTTCACTCGCCCTGCTCTTGAATGCCCTTCAATAAGCCTCATGTTCACAACTGAACGATGTATATGGTTGATCTAATTCTGACCTACAGCTCCCTCGAGGGCATAGATTGCATCCACTCCCGTGCACTAGCCACTCTGGTCATTATGTCACCTGGGTCAACTTCCAGCCTTGGCCCCAAGACCTAGGAATGGCCATGAGGCCCCGTACACCAAGTTGGTACCCAGCAAGTGGCAAGCTCTGAAGACACTACATTCCCCAGCTTACAGTTCAGTCATCTAAAATACCTACATATTTACCATGTATATGACTTAAAAAAATAAGATATTAAGAACTTAAAAAGTGGCTCTGTGCCCGTAGCACAGTGGTTACGATGCCAGCAACGTACACCGAGGGTGGTGAGTTTAAACCCGGCCTGAGCTAGCTAAACGACAATGACAACTGCAACAACAAAAAAAAAAAGTCAGGCGTTGTGGTGGGCGCCTGTAGCCCCAGCTACTTAGGAGGCTGAGGCAAGAGAATTGCTTAAGCCCAAGAGTTGGAGGTTGCTGTGAGCTGTGACACCACAGCACTCTACCAAGGGTGACATAATGAGACTCTGTCTCAAAAACAAACAAAAAAAAAGAACTCAAAAAGTATATTACATATAATGTAATAATATGTCATATAAAAATATATTATGATTCTCACACTTTATATAGGTATAAAATATACATAGTAAACCAGATCATATATATATATATATATATATAAAATGTTTTTTTAACCAGATTCAATAAAAGGGATTAGATCACCACAGAAATAATAATACATTCTGAACATTCACTGAAGTGGCCCTTTATCTTAAATCATTAAGGGTTGAACAGTCTAACTCTATTTCTTATAAAATTATGTGATCTGAGCATTTACACAATACATTTTTCTGGTTTGTTTTTTTTTTGAGACAGAGCCTCAAGCTATCACCCTGAACAGAGTGCTGTGGCATCACAGCTTTCAGCAATCTCTAATTCCTGGGCTCAAGCGAGTCTCTTGCCTCTGCCTCTCAAGTAGCTGGGACTACAGGCACCCGCCACAATGCCTGGCCATTTTTTGGTTGCAGCCGTCATTGTTGTTTGGCAGGCCTGGGCTGGATTCGAACATGCCAGCTCAGGTGTACGTGGCTGGCGCCTTAGCCCATTGAGCCACAGGCGCAGAACCAATATATTTTTCTTAATACTTGACTTTAAGGGTACTAAAATTCAACTTTATTAAATTAACTTTAGTTATGTTCTTTTTTATGTTTATAAATCTAAATCAACAAAATTCTAGTGTCATCAAATTTCACAGGTCCTTCAATTAAACTGAATTCTATATAAAAATATGGCTTACTGATGTTTGAGATAAAAGTAAGGTTGATACATCTATTCCCTTTCTCAACATCACTCTCTTCTTTCTATTAACAAATCATTTACTTCCCTGGAGAAAGAATTATGGGAAAATCCCCTGTCATATTATTTGCTTGCATAAACTTACAATTTTTACTCCTCAATTACTGAGCTCATATCAATTTCATAACCAATAGTACGAAACATTTTATTGCATTTGTTTTTAGAACAAAGAACAAACAAACAGGCCTTTTTTTTTAAACGTTTTTCTTTCCTTCCTTGTTAACTCCCAACTGTGACATGACAGTAGGAGCCACCACCTCAAAACACGTTCGTGACAGTGAAACGCTCCCTGAGCCAGAAGCAGAAACCCACCATCCCTCTCTCTGATACGTCAGTCTGTTCATCTCCAGTGGGCAATGGCCGAGAAAGGGCCCCAGTCTGAATGTTTGCTATAAAAATTGAGCATCCAACATTGAAAGAATCTGCATCTATGGCAAATAACCAAGTCCTGTTCATTAGATTCAGTTTTTATAATGAAATACAGATGAGAGAAAGAGAAAAATCCTAAAATTAAAAAAGCTAAATAGAACACGTTCGAAAAATCAATTTTAGCTGATTAAAGATATTGTCAAGGTTTCAAATTTTTTATGCCTTTGAATTTCGTATATTTTCACTTGGTCAACAATAGGACAAATTTTTTCTTTTTTTCTTTTTTTCTTTTTGAGACAGAGTCTCTGTCACCCTGAGCAGAGTACTGTGACATCACAGCTCACAGCAACCTCAAACTCCTAGGCTCAAGGATCCTCCTGCTGCAGGCTCCTGAGTAGCTGGGACTACAGGTGCCCACCACAATGCCTGGCTTTTTTTCTATATTTATTTTTTTCTCTTCTATTCTATATTTTTGGTAGAGACAGTGTTTTGCTTTTGCTCAGGCTAGTCTCAAACTCCTGAGCTCAGGTGATCCTTCCACCTTGGCCTCCCAAAGAGCTAGGATCACAAGCATGGGACAAGTTTTCATTCACTTTAAGTTCAGTAGTTTCTCTCAAACAGGCAGTGTTGGCCCCAGAATTCTAGCCTCCATTGCTTAGCTGATCTCTTTTGATAATCAGCTAAAGATACTTCACGGTTACTGATGCACTTACGGAGAAAGATCATTTAACAAATATTGACCCCTATATTGTTATACTGCCCCTTCAAGCAAAGTCTCCATCACCCTTTCTTTCCCTTTTCCCCTGTCTCTTTCTTTCCCCCTTTCTTTAAACCCTCATGAAAAGAGAAATGATTATAACGCTGCCTATTCTCAGTTACAATCACAAAATGTAACATCCTTTTAAAATCTGTGTCTACTCCTTTGAAAGCTGAACTCCTTCCCTAAAAAACTGCTCCTACACACATAGATATAACATTTTGGAAATAATTCTAGCCAGAGGTTCAAAGCATCTCTAAAGCCCATCCATGGGCATACAGGGGGTCTGTGGTCCCCCAGAGTAAACCTTGATCCACAAGCCAGATCCCACACAGTCGACCATTCTACTCCCGTAGCCCACAGCTGGCCACCTCATAGCCCTTCCTTCAGTCCACACCACCCAACCTGAATCAACCTGTGGTTCTTCTGAGAAGCCTTTCCCAACTCCTTCAACTCACATGGCTTTCCACCTTTTCTGGCTGCCTGATATACACGAAGTCGAGTATTATGATTTAACATTCAGTTTCCCTCTAACTGACCCATTCAGGTAAATGGTGCCCCTCAGCCTAACTGGTAAACCCCTGAAAGCAGACAACATACCTTACTTCTCTGTCGCTGCCCCCATAGCAGTTGGCACAGTGCCATCAGCCCAGTGAATATTTAGTGAATAATCAATGCAATCATCTGCTCATCCTCTGGGTAGCTTTTATCCACCCACCCCATTTTGCCCTAGGAAAAGGATGGGCAAAGAAACACATTTTTATGAGTAGTATCTATGAAAGAGACGAGAGGTGATCAGGAGCTATCACTCACCATCTTACTTATTCAGCAAACTTGTATTAACTTTTAGTGTGTGTCAGGACTGAACTAGTCAGCGAAGATATAAAAATGACACAAATGTCGGCAAACTGTTCACGTTGTGCGACACACAGTCACAGAGGGACATTCTACTATAAGACAGAAGTAGAAAGGCGAGGCTATCTACCCAGAGATGTTACTAAAGTTCTCACCGGGAACAAGCCGGAAATGGACGCTGCAAAAATCAAGATGAATGGACCAGCTGGCCCAGGAT